>CABHPQ010156984.1:4519-16060 GCA_902168405.1 Peromyscus aztecus | reverse complement strand
TGTGTGTGTGTGTGTGTGTGTGTGTGTGTGTGTGTGTGTGTGTGTGTGTTTGTTTTTGTTTGTTTTGAAGATTTATGATTCTTTCATTGGTCACCCTCAACACACTAAGGGAGGACACTAAGGTGCAGGCAGGTCTCAGTGTCAAGCAAAAGTTAAAACTCCTACAAGGGTTGGTGTGCTGTCTCTGTGGATGGATTGGTGAAAAAAAACACAAAAATATTAAGTGAAAGAATGAAAAGACCAGAAAGGCTGTCTTGTGAAAATTATAGGGTTTTTTTTATATGTGTATATGTGTGCCTGTGGAGTGTGTGCATATTTTTTTTGGGGGGGGGGAGGCCAGAGGTATTATTTCTCAGGGACCATCCACGTTTTTGAGACAGGGTCTCTCACTGGCTTGGAATTCGCCAATCATATGCTAGGAAGGCCTGATTAAATTAACTTATTAGTGATCTGCCTGTCTCCACTGCTCCAGTGCTAGGAATACAAGCACATGCCACCATGCCTGGCTTTCCTGCATGGGCTCTGGAGCTCAAACTCAGGTCTTCATGGCAAGCACTTGACAAACCAAGCGATTTCTCCAGCCGCCATCATATGTATCTTTGTACTGATACGCTTATGTTGGTGTCGTTACCACTGTAGGGATCTGAGCTAGAACTGGGGTCTGTGCTCCAAGGATGGGGAAAAGGGTACAGCTCACACAAACAAATAAAAAGAGGCACAAGACCCACGTGTGGAGAGGACACTCTATCTTGGATACCAACTGCCTCTTCCTACTCTTGGGAAGAGTCACCTACCTTGTGATACTGGAGGTGGCTTCCCACAGCTTTCCATCCTGGGCTTGTAAACATGAGTCTCCTGTGCTGAAATCTCATTTCTGGCCTGCCACTCTGCCTAATCCCACACTCCAACGTAAGCACTGTCCAATGACACGTCCAAGAGCCTGTCACTTGTTGTACCTTGGGGAATTCTCATGGAGCAAATTGTATCTCCTGCTCGGTTTTCTTTATCCAAGAAGCATGACCTCATTTTAAATGTAAATCTAGCCTAGGGGTGTAGTTCAGTGGCAGAGCACTTGCCAAGTGAGAGCAAGGCCCTAGGTTTGATCCCAGCATCACTAATTAATTAAGTAATTAATTAATTAAAATAAATGTAAATCTAGCCAGCATTACATCTATGCTCCCAATTTATATATAAAAAAAAAAAAGATTATATCAGAACCTTGGCTGTGCTGAAGTAAGAACTCATCTTTGGGCACTGTGTCTCTGTGGCCTTTCGTGTTGTGTGTACCAAGCCCTAAGCTTCCCCTTGCTCCACAGAGACACCATGTGCTCCCCTACCAGCTTTAAGGGCTTAGATCCTGGGTCAGACAAATGCAAGAATGTCCTCCAAGATGAAAGAAGATGCTGCCAGACAGCAAATAAGCAAGGTGCTTCCTGGGAGGAAGAGATCTGTGATTTGGGTGTGTTTGTGTCAACCTTGACCTCAGGGCACCTAGCGACCACTGAAGGCTGGCCTGGCTTGTCCATGAGGACTTTCTCCAGATTCCAGACTTCTTCAGGGAAAAGGAGGCCACCTCCGCTGAGTTTCACACTTGAGCGCTGGAATTTCTTTCGGTCCTATTTATAAAATTATCTGTAGATGGTTGTTGCTCTCCAGCCCCATCTGCATTTCCTCTCATTAATCACAGCAGCAATCCCTTTCTGCAGTCTTCATTACCTGCTCAAAACGGATGTGGAGAGAAAACAAACCAGATGCAACTTAGAAAAAGAAAAAAAAACTCGAAGACAAAGCAGTGACTTAACTTTCTTGAAAAGGGAAAGGTGGAAAACGCATAAACTCACGGGCCAGACCACTGCAAGGGAAGCTGGATTTTAAGTCATCTTTGCTTCCTTTGTGCCCCAACCCCCACCTCATCCCCTCTAGTGAATTGAGACAAATCTGTAGTTCACCTGGATGGACGATTAGATTTCCTCCTCTCGGTTGCAACAATGAAATATTTCTATAATATTAAACCTGTCAAACTGATCAAAGCGCAGTGTCAAAATTTTAAGCATTCCTTCTTGTCCAATCCCCTCAGCGCTGGCAGAGCGGAGCACATTTTATTTGCCTGCCCCCAGACTCCCCGAGGTTTTTAAAATCTGATGCACGTTGTTTCATCTGCAGCGTTCACTGCATGGCTGGTGTGGGTGTCTGCCACCACTGACGTTGATGGCAGGAGCACTCATTCATTCATTGCCTGCCAAGCACGCCACACACCTCAGAATGCTGCTTGCTTCGCCACACTCCTGCCTGAAGGCAATGCGAGTGTCAGTCACACATTGCCACGACGTTGTCCTGTGGAACCACCCAGCCAGGTATGGAGCGTAGGAGTGGGTCCTCATTAGCAGGAGCTGCCTATGCAGCCCGCACACTGAGTATGGCTTTGTCATCATCTGCCTCTACCAAAGCCTTAACGTCCCAGAGTCCCAGTTTCCTCCTTATGTAAAATGAGTGAGTCCCATTGATGCCTGTCGGCACACGCGCACAACATGATGCAGGTGAACAGGAAGCTCACGACCAGGCCCAAACAAGGTCAGACGAAGATTATTATGGCTTGGCTTCACAAGGTGCAATTCACACTAGAGGATCCATGCTTTCCACGCTAAGATGAATCTGAGGGAAGAGTTCTGCTTTGGAGCTAGCCTCATGTGAATTTGTTTCCATTCTGCCATTTTCTACCCACATGGTCTTGAACAAATAACTTTGGTTTTTTTTTCCCCGAAACTCAGCTTCTTCATTTGAACAATGGAGATGTCTACCTGCCTTTTGATTGTTACAATCGTAAGAGAATTAAATGAAATATATAGAGAGATATGACATACATAAATGGGTGTGTGTCTGTGTGTCTGTGTGTCCTGAAACCTAGTAGGCACTCAGTATACAATGGCTTTATCACTGAGGTGCCTTGTTTGCAATAGTGTCTGGAAAAAAGGGAAAGAGTGAACCCACAGCCTGAGAGGTTTCCAGTCTGACACAAGTCTGGCCTGAGAGCGAGGTGAGACTGTTTATTTTGGGTTTCCATAATCCCCTTTTTTCCTGAGTAACTACAGCACTGAACATTCCTCTGTTTTTAGCTTTCTGTTCCTAAAACTTGCTAGAGTTGAAATAGTGCTGGACATTTCTGGGAAGGATGATGGAGAAAAAGGAGCCAAAACAGGGGTAGCTCTGTCAGCCTCACTTCTTAACAAATGAGAAACAGGCCCCAGACTTACAAATTAAGTGGTATTAACTACCATCCAGCAGATATTGAACCACAATGTTGCACTCTTAGGAAAAAAGTCAGAGGCTCAGGCTGGATACCAAAGGACTCCATTAGCACTCTCTGTAAGTTCTGCCTTGGAGGCCGTCCTTTCACAGTGTGAGCTCCAGGGAAACACAGGCAAGTGTGTGACATCCTCCATGAAGCCCCTTCCTATTCTGGGAGTCTAGGGAGAAGAAAGACATGAGCTCATGGGCTTGGAGGACCAGATAGAGTGAGTGGAACTAAAGGGGAGATGCCAGGGTGTGTTCTCTAAACAATGAAAGAGGCATTGGCTGTTGTTTCTGGGCATGGCTTTGGACTTTACATACTTGATCTCTACCACATATAGGTAGATTTGGGCATACAGTTGATCCTTGAATTATTCCCTCTACGACTACCAGAATCTGAGGGTGCTTAAATTATTAAGTGGTGAGCATTTACAGGACTCTCCTTTGCATCTACTTTAAATGTATCTCTAAATTCTCGACAGTATTTCATACAATTATAAACGTAGTGTAAGTACACGCATGGGTACAATATTTTAAGAAATAAATACATTTTATTGTGTTTGGTCAAATCTGTGGATATGGCACCCACAGATACAGAAAGCCAAATTTGCATTAGTAAAGTGTCTTGCCTTGGACTAATGTTCTGAATCTGTACCATGTCTAAAGATGTCCTCAAATAGTCCACGGAGAAACTAAAACATGATGGGGTTCATGTGTCCTTGCTCTTGGCACTAGGCTCCTTTCACAATGAACTAATTTCTCCAGATACTAGTATTACAGTCATCACTGAACCAGTAGGGAAACGGAGACCCAGAGATAGTATCAAGAATCCATATGAGATCCAGTGGCCTTCTCTCTCTTCTCGATGCTGTCCTGGTCCCCAGGATTTCACAACCTGCCTGCACAGTGGCACAGGACACTGGATAACTGGCTGTAGAGGGCCAACTGTCTCTGTTCTTCCCTCACTTAGCTCACAGTGAGTGACCAGAACTTGCTCTGAACTTTGGATCTAGACGCTAATGGCATGCCATGTTCTGCACTGAAGGTGCATCCCTACCCCTTTTCCCAAGACCTGAGCCCCAGCACAGTGGGCAGATAGCCACCCGTGTTCTTAAGGTCAGATCCACCAGGGGAAGCTTCTACTTTTCCTTTGAGAAGCGCATCTCACTAAGCATACTATCTGGTTTCCATAGAGAAAATTAGGAAACACACCGAGATAACCTCAGCTTTCACACCCTAAAATCCATATGGAGTGCTGCTCTGAAGATAATGCTGTCTGATGTGACAAATTTCTGGCTCCCAGGATGGCTAGATGGCTAGACTTGATGCTCACTGGCACCAGACAAGGGTACATCCTCTGAAGTCCTCCTCGTCGTCGGCTCTAGGGAGAATGTGATGGTCCCTATCAGGCTCTGCCCTGTGAGCAAGTATGATCCCGAACCCTACCTCAGTTTTCTCCTCTACAGAGTCAGGCAATTGGTGTAGACCTCAGCACTGTGACATTAGTATAGAGAGCACCCTGTGCTTTGCAGGGTGCTCCACAAGAAGCCGGTAGCAGGTGCTCCTATCTCTGTTCGCAGTTGTGACAACCTGAGTCTCTTCTCACACTGTCAAACCCTCTTGAGGCAAACTTGCATCATTCGAGAACCTGTGGCCCAGATGATCCTTAGGGGTCATCCTAGCTCTCAGTTTTGGAGTTGGAAAGTGGTATGTGCACCCAGAACAGCTGGAGTTGAGTCATCTGCCATCGTCGCAAGTGCCAGCTCTGGCATTTACATTTCAGTTTTATGTAACGGGTCGAGTTGTTTCATCTCTCTGAGCCTCAGTTTGCTTATCTGCAAAGCGGAGACAATAATGCCGGCTGTGCCTAGTTGATGGGAGGACTTAATGAGGGAATGTGTGTAGAACTTCTGGCATGTTGAATAATGCCCCATCTACGGTGCTGGGATTGCCATGAATTGGATGGAAGTACACCCTGGCCATCTGCTCTCTCCACCATCCCTCTTGAGACTGAATCCACACAAATGCAAGGTTTCCAGCGGCGATCCACTATGCAAAGAGAGGAACTAATGGATGCCTAAAACATGTACTTTGTGCTGGGCACTATGCGAGGCAGTTTCTTAAGACTCAAGCTACATCAGGGTTCATGCGGACTGCCAAATGCAAAGAAAACTGGTAGACCAGTTCGGAGCACAGCCACATCTCCAAGCCAAGCCAAGATCCTGTAAATACTCAGGTGTTTATATGACACCTTCATAGCAGGAATGATTCCTCTTTCTTTTGCCATTAAGTTAGAATGACCCATTCCTCCGTTGTCCATGATAAAATGCCATATATGAGGAAGAAGTGATGAGAAAGGAATTTTTAGCTAGATTTGTTCCCTTGCAACAAGTTCATGTCTTCTTTTCTCTTTGGCTCTACCTAAACAGCAATTGACTTCAGCTCATACAGGAAAAGACAAGGAAATAATATCTGTCCTTAAGTCTGAGTTACAGGTTTCGATTTCCGCTACTCCCAGGTTCCCGTTTCTTGGGCCTGACAGCTGCCTGCTACTTCCAAAGCTACCTGAGGCAATAAGCCCCAGCTCCCCCGTGCATGTTCCTAAGATCGCATCCCTGCTCCGGCCTGCCCCAAGAGAGGTTTTATTCTTCAGTGGAGTATTGATCTGCCACCAGTTACAGGCTGAGTTTCTATATTAAGTGTCAACCAAGAGTAGATAGGGGAGGCTACAGAGCGGCCAGTGGAAGCGCTCCCTTCTTCTCTTCCTGGTCTACTGTCCCTCAGGTCTCTGTCATTCCCGGGCTCAGTCACACTTCCCTGGGACTGTTCTTCTCCTGTCTTTCCCATTATTCCCTTCTTTATTTATCATCCTCAACTTCACATTCAGCAGATGTAGCCTACTGACTACCTCCTTCTGCTACATATTCTCCTCAGCTTCACAGCAAACATGGCATGGCTTTGGCCAAGGCTCATGTAATGGCATGCTCATGGGCTGAACTGAGTCCATATGGTCCTCTCTCCTCTACACCCAGGCTACAGGATATACTTCTCTATCCTGCAGGAGGCAACTGTGACCCCCTGGGAAGCCTTCCCCTTCTAATGTCCACCATGAAGGCCCCCATGGCAGGCACCGTAAACACACCAGCCAGGGCATGTTGGGCCTGTCCCCATCACAGCCAGGCAGAACCAGATCAGAAGACAACCTCATTCCAGCCACAAACCCCATCCAGCCCCACTTAACACTGTCGTTCTCAAGCAATCCTTTCTTTCTGCTTAGGGAACTGTGCTGGCTAGATTAAGAATGTCCCTCACCGGCTCATGTATTTGAACGCTTGGCCCTCAGTGAGCAGAGCCGTTTGGGAAGGGTTCGGAAGTGTGGCCTTGTTGGAGGAAGTGTGTCGCTGGCAGGAGAGGGGCTTTGAGACCTGAGGGCCTTGCCCTACTTCTAGCTTGTTCTCTGCTTCATGCGTTTGGTTCGTGGTGTGAGCCGCCGGCTTCCTGCTCCTCCCACCGCACCTGCTGCTTGCTGCCGAGCCTCCACACCATGATGGCGGTGACTTCCCATCCTTGCGGAACCCCAAGTCCAAATGAACCGTTCCTTCTCTAAGTGGCCTTGGTCATGGTGTTTTGTCACAGCAACAGAATAGTAACTACTGCAGGAGTTCTTCTTCATCCTCCAACAGTCAGGTCAAAAGTCACCTTTCCAAAGAAAACATCTCTGACCTACCCGTTATTGTCCACAGCAGCATGGCTTCAGCATTTTGACACATCTCTGTGTTTTGCACGTAATCATACTGCCTTCTCTCTACCTGCCCTGTGGTACTAGGTGTGAGATGTCTTAATTGAATGAGTAGATGAACTAAAACACGGAGCGGGGGACATGTTGGGGGCAGACAGTGATCACAGTATCTAAAATGGCCTCAAGACCACAGTAGTCGGGAGATGAAGGCAGGAGAATTGTCTTGAGTTCAAGGTCAATCTGAACTACATAGGGAGACACTGCAGGAAGGAGGGGAAAGGGGACCAGAAGCAGGAGGAGGAGGAGGAACACACAGTGTGGTGGTACACACCTGTCACCCCAGTACTTAGGAAGCTGAGGCAGGAAGGTCACTTCAAGTTCAATAACAGATTGATCTACATAGGACAGCTAGTTGCTTCACACTACTTGGTCCTTTAGTGCACAGCTTCTCAGACTTCAGTGGTCAAACAAACCACGTGAGGGCTCCCTAAAATGCAGATGTTGACCCAGCGGTCCCTGAACACGGGTCTCTAGTGATACCATGCTATGAACCTCATTTTGAGAGGTGGACTCTGATTTGTTCCAAGTTGTGTCACATCTGGTCTGAAGTCACTGTCCTGTCCCTCTGAGTCTCCAGCAGAGCCAAACCACATCAGCTTCCCTGTGCCAGTTTGGCAAAGCAGCTCTCTCTTGGTTTATTTAGCCCCTCCCATTATTGCTGGGAGTTCGAGGGGGGAGGGGGAACCAGAGACATGCCACAGCTTGTTTACAGCAAGCCTAAGAAAAGTTAAAAGTGCAAGTTTAAAAAAAAATTGTACCATCAGTTCCTTAGAACCACATGTGTGAGGGAAAGGGGACAAGGGGAAATCCATAAAATATTAAACGACACTGTGTCAAGATACAGATAGGGGCAGAACAGTAATTAAAGCAAACAACACATCAAAACCCTGGCTAAAACTTTTATTTAAATTGAAAGTAAACGCAGGAACTGATCATGTAGCCTTGTATAAATGTGTTTCCAGGAGCCTTTTAAGAATATTAATGATTATGGAAGCATAATGGCTGAATATCAATGACTGTTTTTACAACAAGTGACAGCTCAGAGGGAGAAGAAAAGAATCCAGATCTTTCCAAAGATGCACATTGGTATACTCTTCCGAGCACATGCATCCCTTCAGGGGCTAGAGGGAGGGCTGGGGATGATGACTAATTGTCCAGGCTTAGAAAAGGGCTCTCATATGGTGCAGGATGAAAGGCCCTTCAGAGGAGGGGCTTTGCCATGATTGTGGGTCTCTTCATCTATGGCATCTGTGGAAGCCCAGAAGTTTGGGAACCCCCTGTATGAAAAACTTCCTGTTAGTTGTCACCATACCCCAAACACTTTCCCATCTTGCCAAAAACCTTCAGAAAAGTTCGCACCCAAATCCAAGGTGAAGATGGAAAGGGCACACTGACATCTCAACACAGATGCTAGAAATTTCACATAGGCTTCCTTACCTCCAAGGTCAAGTGCTCAGACTACAAGGTAGTGCCAAGCCTAAGCTCCATTTCTTCAGTAGCCACAGTGAGAGCGGGTCCCTCCTTAGGCATGGCAGCTCACGGAAAGTCCCTTGGAACATCTATGACTGCAGTGGGTGAACACACTGCCAGGAGCCTAAAATGAGACACTGAAGTGCTGTCCCTTAAGGTAGGGTCCAGCCTCCCGCTGCCTTCTGATTTGCTTGGTTTCTACGACGATGCTACCTCTCCCGCCTACAGTTCCCCGAGAACAGACCTGAAGACTGTCTTTGGATAAAGTATATCCCAGCACAAGTCACCTTCCTTAGTACCCCCCATCCCGGGCTTTCTTCCAAAGGGCTCCAGCGTGGAGATGATGCTGCCTCAAGACTGGGCTGCCCAAGTCCTGAAAGACTAGTAATTTAAGGAAAACATTCACTTTCATGGTTGCCTGTTTCAGCTACAGGCTACAGCCTTGAGTCAGTACTGTCCTGGACTGGCTGCTAGGAAGCTGGTTAGTGCTAACTTGTCTAGTAGCTGTTGCTTAGTCAGCTGACCAAAGAGCTCTGGAGATGTGAGCATATGTCTGGTTGGCTATCCAGCATCATTTTGCCTTCATTTGTGAACTTGTTTTCTTGGGGGACTTCATGAGGACACGTGGCTATTTTGATGGCAACATCTGGGTATTTCTGCATTCCAGGGCTCAATACACTCATTTATTACATATTATATAAATTACGAAATCTTAGAGTGCTGATAAGTTCCTATTAATGATTCTGTTATTCTAACCATCACTTCTAATCCTCCCTCTCAAATCTCAGCTCAGATTGCCATTCCTGTAGGAATCCTAAATCTCCTAATGGAGCAGATTGTGAAGGCCCGAGGCTGGGCAGCAAGGAGGGGAGATTAATGAGACCCCCCACACCAACCGCTGTGCCTGCCGGAAGCCTGCAGAGCAGCTAGCGGCCCCCTCCCCGCCTGCAATGATTTTGCTCACCTTCTGGCAGCTTCTTCTCCTCACTGCTGGGGGCACCATCCCTCAAAGACTTGCCTGCATCAAAGTGGCTACTGTTTCCAGTCCTTTTCTTTCACGATCGCTTTTGTTCTCTGGTTTTGATCCGGCATATGCTACGGGCCAGGCTCTTGTCTTTCTGCATGTGAATAAATGGAAGCACTTAAGGAGGCAACAGAGCCAAGCATGTTCTTGTTCTCTTCTAATGAGGAGCCAGAGGGACCCCGTTATGGCCCTCCTGCTTTCAGTCTGGCTAGGACGGGATACAGTGTGAAAGGCCGAACACTCGTCCTGGCTTTCCAGAAGCAAAGATAAGGTGGCCAGAGCCACCTTTGGTGTCTGCTCCCTCCCTAGGCCCTGGGTCTGTAAAGATAAACACTGTGACATGCGTGACCTCAAGGAGAGTTCAGAAATGTGAGGAGTAGGCAGGTGAAGGTAGACAGGCTGTAACGGAAGCATGGCGAATAGAAGCCTTCACGTGGAAAAGGCTACTGGGCTGAGTCTGGAAAGATTGAGTAAGCTCTAGTCAGAAGCCAACCATGGGCATGGTGGGGTAGACCCTGAGATAGGGTCATTTGCAGCTTGGGAAAGGATCGAGAGGCATGCAAGCACATGATTCATGTAGAGAACTGGGCCGTGTCTGGTCTTACAGGAATATGGCATTTGGGGGAGAAGTGAAGTTGGGGCTGGGAAGGTCAACAAGGCCTCAAGGTGGAGTTAGTCACTTAGTACTTGTCACACTTGGTGCCTAGCTGTGAAGGGACTCTCCTGGGATGTCCTGCAGCATCCCTGCCTCCAACCACCTGATGGTAGAGCAGTCGTCCAGGTAGGGTGTTGGAAAATACCGCAGGACATTGCTAGTACTTCCTGGGGAGAAAACTCACCCCCGGTTGTCATCTCCAAGCTAAGCCTCCCTGGAGCTGTTGGTAGTGGTGCCTACAGTTCTGTAGGTCAGAGCCAAGGGCCAGGTAGAGACCCATATGGAAAAACATTCTTGTGCATGATGGGAACACCTTCTGGAGACTAGAAGAGGAGGAAGAGGGCTGAGGCGAGAACACAAGGTATCAGCATCCCGTGCCTGTGCAGAAGAAGGGCAGAAGGATTGGCACAGGTACGCAGGAGAAATGAAAGCCAGGGGGAAGTGTTCCAGAAAGAAGATGGCAAAAGACAGCTTCCAGAAGAATCTATCCAAATGTTGCAGAAGTGGGATGGAAGCGAAGTGGGGGAGGGGAGAGACAGAATCTGCTGGATACCTAGAAGGTATAGTTTGGCAGCAGATGGGCTCATGAACATGAAGGATTTGGAAAGGTTAAGAATACTAGACAGACATGCTGTAGTGTAAATGATATTCAAACACAACTTGCCAGGTCCCCCTCCCTTGAGCCTCTGGCCACAGGGACCCCAGAAGTTCATAAAGCAGCAAGTGTGTGCTCTGGGGTCTGGGTGGCCAGCATCATCCCTGCCCGAGGGAGTGAGTGTTCTGGGCCCTGTGAGTTCCACAAAGGATTCCTAGACAGGCAGACAGGCACCTGTGGGTTCCCTGACAGCCTGTCTCCTGGGCTCAACAGCAGAACACCAGGGTGCTCCCTCCTGCCCTACCTGCCAGCCTCATTGTTTCCCCCGATGATCCCCTGGCACATTAAGGCTAATCGCTCCCTGATGCCATGGAGGAGAAGCACCTATTGACCCACTGATTCACTCATGTGGCACTGTGAGGTTCTGGCTGGAGTTGATTTGCCAGAACAACTTCCTTTCTGTCCTACACTGTGTCCCTAAATGGACTTGTGTTGACAGCTTTTCTCCCCAGAGCTGGGGGATGGAACCCCGGGCATTATGCATACTAGGCCTGTGCTCTACTGCCAAGCTACATCCCACACCCCTGCCAACACTACTAATCCCTCGTCAGCCTTCAGTCGTGCTTTCTTTCCACACTGCATCACACCACCTCCCTCTCACATTGCATCACACCACCTCCCTTTCCGGATTTCCACACTGCATCACACCA
>CABHPQ010156983.1:20763-39261 GCA_902168405.1 Peromyscus aztecus | reverse complement strand
TTTTTTTTATTGTACTTATTTATGTGAGCATGTCGCAGCATGTATGTGGAGGTCAGAGAACAACTTAAAGAAGTGGTTCTCTCCTTCCAGCATGTGGTCCTAGGTATCAAACTCAGGTCAGCAGGTTTGTAGCAAGTGCTTCTACCCACTGAGACGCCTCACCAACCCTATTATACGGTGCTTAATGTAAAAAGGAAAATAATATTTAAAACTGCATTATGTTTGTGTATACTTTTTGGAGAATTTACATGTTTATAACAATATCCTTTCTAACCAAGAAGATGATAGGGGTTTTTTTTTTATAGTTTTCATACACAGTGTTCTGTACCTTTCTTACCAAATTCACCTAATAATGCTACATACAGCATCTATTTTCTGAATCAAATGTTCTTCCCATATCACTAAGCGCTATTTCCTGGATTGGCAAGGGCCAATATTCTCTGCAGTTTATCTTGTTTTTATGCAATTCAACAAAATGTTTTGTTTGATTATGAAAGCCTCACGAGACCTTTCAAAGAAGGGAGGCATATATTCAGAATCGGTAACTTTTTTTTTTTTTTTACTTTTTTTTTTTTTTTTTGGTTTTTCGAGACAGGGTTTCTCTGTGTAGCTTTGCACCTTTCCTGGAACTCACTTGGTAGCCCAGGCTGGCCTCGAACTCACAGAGATCTGCCTGGCTCTGCCTCCCGAGTGCTGGGATTAAAGGCGTGCGCCACCACCGCCCGGCTCAGAATCGGTAACTTTATCTCCTTATGTTACATATCCCTTTGTCTCACTTGCGACTAGAAATGCCAGTGTTGTGTGACTTCTGATTTTGAGTAAAGGTTTAGATTTTTGTACATAGAGCATTACTAGTGGGCCTTCCCCGGCTGTATGCATTTCCCTTCACACTGATCACCTGTCCTTTGTCAAAATCTCTTTCCCTCATTGATAATGGCTGGTAATCAATATGTAACCAGACTTCTTGGAAGTGAACCGCACTTCCTTATTTTGTTAAAGCCCTCTTCGGGCTTCGGTGTGGAGTGACAATTCCTCTGTCACCATCTCTGATGTGTTCCTCATGGGTTTGGCATCCACACTGGGAATAAAACAGATCTGCCTTTTCAGTCACTGTTGTAGCTTTCTCAGGCTACACTGTCCTGTTCTGACTTCATGAAATTACCCAGGGACCACTCCTATTTCTAGTACCTATAATAATTTAAATAATGCTGGAATTATCAATTTTAGTAAGTTGGGAATTCACCACTGAATTCATCTGGCTGCAGGCTTCCTCAACAGCGGATGATTAACCACCTCTCCAGGCTCTTCTATAATAATTGATCTAACTCAGCTTTTTGCTTCTCATGTGTGTGGTGGTGGTATTATAAAATTTTCATAAGAAAAACTGTTCTCCGCTCTGTGGTTTTTGTCGCACTCCATTGTTTTAGAAGTATTCGATTTCCCAACATCTCTGGATTGCTATGTCTTTTTAAGTTTTCTTTTCTTACCTCATTGAACGTTCTTAATTTTCAGTTGGAGTAGGATGAGACTATGATTTGTAAAAGTTGTAATATGTTAAGGGTTTCTTTTTTATAGGTGTGTAATTTTTATAAATACTTTAAGGAACTCACAAAACTTAGACCAACGGTTGTGGAATCTGCACATTCCACAGCAGGACCAGACTGGGCCCTCTACATACAGGAGACTGTTGTGTAGCTTGGTCTGTTTGAGGGGCCTCTGGCAGTGGGATCAGGATCAATCCCTGGTGCATAAACTGGCTTTCGGGAGCCCATTACCTATGGTGGGACACCTTGCTCACCCTTGATGCAGGGGGAGGGGCTTGGTCCTGCCTCAGCTGAAAGTACCAGGCTTTGCTGTCTCCCCATGGGAGGCCTTATCCTTTTGGAGGAGGGGATGGAAGGTGGAGGGGGGAGCTGAAGGGGAGCAGGAGGAGGGATGGGAGGGGGATCTGTGGTTATGTAGAATGAGTGGAAAAAATTCTTAAATAAAAAATACTTTATTGAGATATGAAATGTGTTTATCCATATATTTACATGTCCTGTTGAAGAAACAAAATGTTCTCTATGGAACTCTTCTATGACATGAATGCTTATATCTCCCCCTAAATTCATATGTCAAAATCGAATTACCAATGTTCTGGTGTTATGGTGTTGTGAGTTGAGCTGGTTATTATGAAGATCTTTCACTAATAGGAAGACTGTCCCAAAAAGAGTCACCAGAGAGCTGCCTGCTCTGTGTAGGGAGTTCCAGGCCAGACAGTAGACTTCTGTCTTCTTAGCTGACTGTTTTTTCTTATGCTTTTACATATTTATTAGATATGTATCTTGGAACACATTTCCACATCTCAGTGTAGACTTTCTTCCTTAATTATTTTCCTGAAATTGGACATGAGCAACCATGTTTCCATTTCCAGGAAGACGAATTGATGCTGTTCTTAATTATTTATATTCTCTGTCTCCCTCAGCAGCACTGTAGTGGTACTAATGGTTGGTTCTAATGGCTGTTTTCTGAGCTGGTAGATGGGCCATTTTTCCTTTATCAGCTTATTGGGTGTCTTAGGGTTTCTGTCACTGTGATAAAATACCACGACCAAAAGCAACTTGAGGAGGAGAGGGTTTATTTCAATTACTCTCAGATCACAAGTATCATCAGTGGAAGCCAAGGCAGAAATCTAGAGGCAGGAACTGAAGCAAAGAACATAGAGGAACTCTAATTATTGGATTACTCTTCTTGGCTTATTCAATCTGCTTTGTTATACAATCAAGGATCATCTGCCTAGGGATAGTACTTCCAACAGTGGGCTGTGTTCTCCCACATCAATCATTCATTAAAAAAAAAACCCACACGTAGATCTTATGGAAGCATTTTCTCAATTGATGTTTTGTCCTTTCAGATGACTCTAGCTTGTATCAAGTTGACAAAAACAAAACAAACAACAAACAAACAAAAAATACCCTAGCCAGCACACTTGTCTTTTTCCATAATCAGGGGAGTCCCACAAACAGTAAAAGATGAAGTTTTCTCTAAGAACAGAGGCCTCTGGTTCAAGCAGTGGCCTCCAGATCCCATTGTAGGTCCTGAAGGAAACTCCCTTGCTCACAGATCTCCACGTACTCTCACATCCTTGGAAACAGGAAGATTAGCTTCCTGCATAGTTCTTTCTTGGCCTTGAGAGGACAATGAGATCAGAGCCAACATTGTCTTCTGTCCACAAACCCACGATCTGCAACCACCCAACAGTCCCAGTGTCTATTGCTTTCAGTTCTAATTCTCTAATGATGTTCTTTGCCTGAGCTGGAGACACATTTCCACCCAGCCACCCATAAAGGCCAACAGTCACAAGACTCTTGCAAGGTAAATACAAAGAGATGGGGATGTAGGGAACAAGGGCTGTGTTTGTATCAGAATATATACTCAGTCTCCCTTACGCAGGATTGTTTTCTGTAACAAACATTAACTTTTATTTGAATTTCTCCCTCTGTCAAACAATGATTTAATCTCAGTCATTTAATATCTTCCCACATTTTCCTGGGATCTGGGTTATGGTTCTAAAATTTTTACCTGATGCTAAAATGTTGGTGTTGGGAAAGTAGACATTAAATTTGAGTCATCTATCTACTTTGGTGCCTGCATAGAGCCAAGCTGTCTGTGGTAACTGTCACTGCATGTTCCAACACATAGTTTCATGTTATAAAAGGGTTCCATAAATGACAATTAATCTAGGGTACCTGGCTCAGTCCAGGATATACAGGCTTTGACAACTAGTTAGTTAGGACTTGTCTAGAAGACCAATCCCCGCCAAGAACATATCTGAAGGAGAGACTGAGGGTTCTCCTGATTAAAACTAACCCATCATAAGGGTGAAAAAGTCAGGCACAGCTTGATTCAATAATTATGACATTCCTCCAGAAGACAAGTTTGATGAGAATGTCATTCTGCATGCTGTGAATGTGTGTTGCTCTGATTTGACTGATAAATAAAACACTGATTGGCCAGTAGTCAGGCAGGAAGTATAGTATAGGTGGGATAAGCAGAGAGGAGAATTCTGGGAGCAGGAAGGCTAGGTAATGAGTTGCCAGCAAGACACATAAGAAGCAAGATGTGAAGGCAGAACTGAGAAAAGGTACCAAGCCATGTGGCTAAACATAAATAAGAATTATGGGTTAATTTAAGTGTAAGAGCTAGTCAATAGCCTGAGCTAATGGCTGAGCAGTTTTAATTAATATAAGCCTCTGTATGCTTATTTGGGTCCAAGTGGCCGCAGGGACATGGGAGCCGGGCAGGACCAGGAAAACTTCAGCTATACAGGTTATTTGAGTATATCATTATTTTATTTTTCTATTTTTTATGCTCAGCTCTTTGTAATCTACTACTGAGGCACACCCCAGGCCTACCTTGATATCTTCTTCTAACACTGTCTATTGGCCCAGATCCTGGGTTCAAATCTTAGGAAGGTGGGGATCAAGCAAGTACTAAGAGGGCTGTTGTACCGGAAACTGAGTGAGAAACAAAGTGGCAATATTTAGGACTTCCATGACAAAGATGAGCAAGCCATGTTGTTTGACTTGGGAGTTATCTCTGTTCATTTCTTTTTCTAGATTCAGCTGGGCCCATTTCAAGGTCAAGCTTTTATCATCAGCATCAGCAGCACTGGCATCACCAAGAGCCTGGCTGGCAGAGACTTTGCTTTCCCGGACTCTCAAGCAGAGAAGGATGCAGTGTGCTTATCAAGCATCTAAGCTAAGCAAGTCTTTCCCAGCCCCAGGCCTCTCCCTGAAACAAGTCAAGCACAGGCTAAGTGGAATTCAAGGAGCCTCAGAGGCAAACATGACCATTTGCAGTCTCTGTGTCTCCATTTTTACACCCTAGCCTTTGAAGTGTGAGGAAACACAATTTTAACAGCATCACCCCTGGCCACTCTCCAGAACTCCATAAGGAACTGAGTGACTGGTCTAAGGATTAACTGGTTTATCTAGCTCAGGATCCACAAAGTCATCTCTTTTTCGTAAGCCACAGCAAAGCAGACTGAAAAATAAAACTGAAAACTGGAAAGGTGGTTCAGTTGTTGACATGCTTGAAGACTGAGTTTCATATTGAAAACCCATATTAAAAAGCCAGGCACAGTGGAATGCACTCATAAGCACAGAGCTGTGAGAAAAAATTGGACCTTTGAATCTTGCTTGCTAGGGAGCCTCACCAATTTGACAGGTTCCTAGTCAAAGACTCTGTCTCAAAAGCCAAGGTAGACAGTACCTGAGGAACAACACCAGAGGATGAACCCTGACCTCCATACACACAAACATGCACACACATGAACACACACACACACACACACACACACACACACACACAGAGAGAGGGGGAGGGGAAGAGAGACTACTGATTTGGGCTCTATAGTTTTATGATGGAGTTTGCAGGCTACAAATGTATTAGCTTCTTGTGCAAAGTGTGATATTTGGAATAGCCTCCAAACAAGGAAGATATAATTTAAGAGGGAACATAGTCATTGTTATTCAATCAGACTCTCATTCTCCACACTGTGAGGAACACAGCTTAAGGCTTTCTGGTTGTCATTCCTGGTGACTGGCACCTTCCTCTCCTGATTGTAATTTGCAAGTCTAATTTGGAATAAGACTAAAATATCCAGTTGATAATTATAGTGAGGCAATGTGTTAATGATAACAACTCAGTGTATCAAATTCAACTCTGTTTTTTATTTAAAGAAATTCAACTAAAATCCCTTAAAGAGGTTACAAGTCTGATAGATTATTGTAGTGTTTTCACAAGCTAATAATAACTTTTACAGAACTGAATGTTGAATTCTCAGCAAGCATATTACATGAATAAAGTATTTTCAAGTGTAACCATCTAATATATTGGAAAACTGATGCCTTTAAAATATTATTTGACAATTTCATATGTGTATATAATGAACTTTGGTCATTTTCACCATGTTGCCCTAACACAACCCTCTCCTCCTGCTGCTGAATCTTTTCTTCTTTTGAACAAATATCCTTCCTGTTTTCATGTCTTTTTTATTGTGTTCTACTGAGATCAATTACAGTCGCTTGCATGAGCATGTGGAAGGAATTATTTACAAGGGCTTATGTAACATATCAATGGCTAGCCCACTGAAGAAAACAACAGACTCTCTCTGTATCCAAGAACTTCCAATAGTTCCTCAGGGGAGACTGGACCCCCATGAGCCTCTGCTCTATTCATGATGAAAAGCTCAAAGTCCCATCTTGTGCAGGTCTTCTGCAGGAAACACCAGCTGCTGTGAATGCATGAGTACAAGGGCCATGACATGTCAAGCAAAGTGTTTTGCAGCAGTCTTCAACAGCTTTCCATGCTTATATTCTTTCCACACCATCTTCCATGATGCTCCCTGAGCCTCAGAGAGAATGATATAGATGTCCCTGTGTAGTGTGAACACTCAACAGTCATTTATTCTCAACACTCTGATCAGTTTTGATTCTCTTTAATAACTACCGTCCATGGCAAAAAGAAGCTTCCTAGGCCAGGGCTGAAGGCAGCATTAGTCCATGGGTGTAAACAAAAGTAGAGAAACTAATACTTTCAAAATATTAAACAACTTCCCCAGGATACAAAGCTAGAAACCGTATTATCCCAAGTTTTTCTGTGGTCAGCTCTTTCTGATTTCTCCCTACTCCTTGAGTCTCTTGCCTCGTTGCAGAAGGGAAGCCGGTGTGGGTCATCATATTCCAGGACTCAAGTATCCCAGACAAAATGTATTTTACTAAAAGGCCAGTTTCTTGAGAAAACCATCCCATCACCAAGTAAACAACATACTAAACTTGCTAACCTTTGGGTTCACTCTCACATTCCAAAAATGGTAGTTTTCTTAGAAGCACAGGGAATGAAAAATTGACTCACAATAAATAATCCTATGAGATGTAATTCTCCACAGCCTTTGACCTTACCCTTTAAGTCACTGCCAAGACTAAAGATGCCACAATATTCTCAGGACACACTGGAACTCATCTATTTATACCACGAGTGGAAACTGTTTTATTCTCTACAAAGTCATTCTCTTCCAAAGGCACAGAATTTCATTAAATTTCTTAAAGTATCATTCAGTAATACACATGATAAGTGCAATTTTAGTGAATTCAACAGGGTTCCATAGAGCTATTTTCTACACTTTTTTTGTTGTTCACTGCCAAACCTAAGTAGATTAGCATTCTATATATGCAAATATCCCAGAATAAAACTAAGAGATGAAACATAAAACAATTTATAAGCAGTCTTTATGCTGTACCTATTTGCCTATCATACTATGAGTAATGGGGCTTTGCATATAACAAACACCAAATAAATATTTTTGGGTGAATAAAAGGATGAAATTACAAAAGGCTGGAATCAGTGTCAGTCACACCTTAGACAACATGGTGGATTGTTTTTGATTACCTACCCCACACAGACCACTCCATGCTCCACAGATGTATATCACCATGTGCTAACTTTGCTCCACTGTGTCTAACTTTGTGTCTTTCTAAAACAGTGAAAAAAGCCATCTCAAAAAGCCAAATGCCAAAAAAATTAACAAAATAGACAAAATTTTAAAAGCTTTAAAGATTCCCTATACCTACTTCTGCTCCCATTGAAGGCACCAATGTATAGAAATTACCATAATTGTCCCCGACTTTCAATCATTTTAGATCCTGGACTTGGCACACCAGACAGGATCCCCTAACACTAATCATGCAATAGATCAGATTTTTCCCCACACTTGTTCATACTGTGCTGTGTAAGTGTCATGTGTGATATCATGCTGTATTTTATATGTGACGGGCTTAAAGATACGTTTTAGATCCCTGGGGCTGGGAAGAGCAAGAAAGAGTAGACTGTCAAGGACGAAAGTTCACCATGAAGAGGGGAGAGAGAAGAGCTGGGGAGACCTCAATGCCTTGCAGACGGAATACACCTGCCTACAGGGGCATCTAAGCAGCTAGGAGACTAAGATGAGCTGTGGCCAGGGAAGGAATTGAAAATGTTCCCCTAGGGCTCAAATACTGATTTTGATCCTTAGTGGCAGTGACGGGAGATGGTGGGACCTCTTCTAAAGGATGGGACACAGTTGAAAGTCCTTACATTCACTGTGGTGCTATAGTCAGGAAGGATTAATTCCTATGAGATCCTAACGTCTTCCCATAAGATGGAGTTATTATAAGAATCATCTTGACCTGTGAGTCATTCTCTGGTTTCCTGTCTGGAAACCCACACACGTTCCTGCTACTGTGATCCGTCTATGATTCCAACCCCATGTCCCAGATCCCCAGAAGTGTGAGCTAAACAACAACCAAAACAAACCTACTGCTTTTCTTATCCCTGAAAATAGTCAGGCTCAAGTATTTTGATATTCTAAATAAAACTAACAACCCCTCCGTTTTGTGCATCTTGCTGTAGCTTGGCCACAGAAACTTTACCCTGTCCGTGTGTGTGTGTGTGTGTGTGTGTGTGTGTGTGTGTGTGTGTGTGTGTATGTGTGTGTTCATGTGTATGGGGATGCATGTGGAAGCCAAAGGACAACCTTGACTAGGGTCTTCGAGATGCCAGCTGTCCTTTCTTTGAGACATGGTTTCTCACTGGTCTGGCACTCGCCAAGTAGATATGGCTGGCTATCTAACAAGCCCCCAGGACCTGCCTGCCTCTGCTTTTCTGTAACTGTGTACCAATGTGCCCAGCTTTCTTGGTTTTTAATGTGGGCTTTGAGGGATGAACTCAAGTTCTCTGCTTTCAAGGCCAGCACTTTGCTGACCGAGCCGTCACCCCAGCTCCTGCACTTTTTTTTTTGACATTGTTTTAACTTTTCTGACTAGTAAGCTAATATTTTTGTCACCGTCTGTAATTAGACATTGTGATTTATGATAAGGTTGTACATGTGAAGTCTGTTGCTCAAGTTCAAAAGCTGCTGGATGGGCACCTGGGTAACCAAAGACTCAATTTTACCATATTGAGATCTGGGACACAAGTGGCAGTTCCCTAAGCATGCACGTTTTTTCCTGCCTGTCCTTGTTAGTTTCCTGCTTCTGCTTTAGTCTTCCGTTCTGGTGGGCAGGTGAGAGGTTGTGTAACAAAAGAACAGGCACCTAGTAACATTTAGTGAAGACCTTGTTTGGATAATTTACAAATCTCTCTTTAGCTTAAATCTGCAAATTTTCTGTTGCAAATCAAGGCTGCACTACCAATTGCAGCCGGGAAACTGATGTCAGTACTAAACTAGATCCAAAGATGCACGCCACCATCCACCAGCAGTCATAACGCTAGTGGGGATAATACTGTTCAAGTGCCATGCATTCATCCTGTAGCCTCATGAGGTGGGCACTGTTGGCATCCCACATGTTAAAGATGAGAACGCTGATGTAGAGGGGATTCAAATACAGGTCTATTGAACATTAAACGATAGTATAGAAAGCACTAGATGTATGGTCAGAGTGTTCATATTAAGTCATCAAAAAGAAACAAATTTTCTTTTTCTCTGAGTTTTTTTCTGTGTAGCTTTGTGCCTTTCCTGGAACTCGCTTGGGAGACCAGGCTGGCCTCGAACTCACAGAGATCCGCCTGCCTCTGCCTCCCGAGTGCTGGGATTAAAGGCGTGCGCCACCACCGCCCGGCCTTTTTTTTTTTTTTTTTTTTTTTTTCTCTGTGTTTTGCATTGGCCTGTTTCTTTAGCATTGTGACCATCATTGAATTACATTATATAGCAAGGATACTTTCCCATATATCCAGGATGTGTGATGTGTAAGCATACAGTGTAGATTTTCACATAGCCAAATAAAAGTCCCACTAGAGCTCACACCAGGACAAAAACTTTGCTGTCTGGATCCTAAAAAGAGGAAAAAAATGTTCACCCAAAATGTATGTCTTTGAACACCCTGGAGAACCCTCTACTTTTATTCAGAAACATATTCTTCAAGAGGTAAAATGACTTGGATTTATGAATTACATGCAGGTTATACTAGTGTGATGGTTTGTGTGTACTGGTTTCTGTGAGCAGATTATTTAAATTTAATTATAATTACATTTTAAATATCATCTTCCATAACACAAGCCTTTATCTTTTTAATTTTTTTCCAGTTGACTGACATTGTGGTAGGCATTTTATTTTCTGTAACAGTCAAGAAACTCTATCAAATAGAGGAATAGATAAGGAAAATGCAGTATACACAATGGAATTTTATTCAACCATTAAAAAGGAATAAAATTATGAGGTTCACAATGTTAAGCAAAATAAGCCAGACCTGGGAAGACGTATAGCACTTGTATAGAATCTAGACTTATCTTTATACATAGGTACAAGTGCTGAGCATGAAGTATAATGAAAACCCAGAGAGGAGAGGAAAATTCTCGGGGGAAGGGGACGAAAGGAAAAGTGTTGCTAGAGTTTTCCTGCCTGGCCCACAGTCAGGATAAATCTCTTTCACCTGCCAGTCCCACAGCCTCTCAGACCCAGCCAAGTAAACACAGAGACTTATATTGCTTACAAACTGTAAGGCCATGGCAGGCTTCTTGCTAACTGTCCTTATAGCTTAAATTAATCCATTTCCATAAATCTATACCTTGCCACATGGCTCGTGGCTTACCGGCATCTTCACATGCTGCTTGTCCTGGCTGGCAGCTGGCAGAGACTCCCTTCGCCTTCCTGTTCTTTTAATTCTCTCTGTTAGTCCTGCCAATACTTCCTGCCTAGCCACTGGCCAATCAGTGTTTTATTAGCAACACATTTGCCATACAGAACATCCCACAGCAGAAAAGAGAGAATATGATGGAATACTTGTGACAGGAAAGCAGAAGAATAACGTCTGGAGGGACCAGTATGAGGAGACAGAGACAGGGAGGGCAGTGAGGAAGGAGAGGATAAATTCAAACATGTATAATGGCACATGTATATGAAAACAATGTAACACAACTCATTACTTTGTATTCTAATTTAGAAAATTAATTCTAAAATTGTTAAAATGCAGATCGATGATTTCTAGAGAAATTTCATGTGTTTACATGGTTGCATGAAGATTTTAAAAGTCTACTATTAAAACCACAGTATTAACACCCTTGTGCTGCAGAGAGGGCTCAGTGGGTAAGGCGCTTGCTTTGTTGTGCAAAGCTGATGACCCACATAAAAGTTTGGAAGGCATGGAAGCCACCTGTGATCCCAGGACCCAGGGGAGAGAGACAAGGGATCCCCAGGCCAGCTGGCCACCAAGACTGGCTGCAATTGGCAGCTCTGGGTTCAAGGGCAGACCCCTCCTCATAAACAGATAAAACGGAATGTGATCAAGTAAAACATGTGTGTCAACTTTGGGCCTCCACCCACACATGAACACATGCTTGCATGCCTACTCACACACATGTGCCCATGCATGTGAACATGTGCACACACACATACACACACACACACACACACACACACACACACACCATTTTAAAACTTAAGGATATTTTAATTTCTATTAAAAACTAAAGAAGTACTAAGGAGATTTCTGGGCCTATATATAGCATGCTTGCGGTACAAGCATGATGACCTGAGTTCAAGCCTTAGAACCAAAGGAAAATCCAGGCACTGCTGCACATCTGGAATCTCAGCACTGGGGAAGCAGAGAAGAGAAGATTCCCAGAGTTCATTAGTCAGCCAACCCAGCCAGTCCAGACAGCTCCAGGTTCAGTGGGAAACTGTCTCAAACACTAGGGCAAGAAATGATTGAGAAAGACACTAGATACTAGATACACACAAATATGTACATAAACCATATACTACCACCATACAAACACACAATAAAAAAATTAGATGAAATAAAAATGAAGTCAAACCAAAGGGAGTCATGAAGGATAAATGTGTGAAGCAAACCAGAATTAAGCTGTGGCCAGATGACTGTCCTAGTTAGGGTTTCTATTGCTGTGATGAAACACCATGACCAAAAACAACTTGGGAAGGAAAGGGTTTATTTGGCTTATGCTTCCACATTGCTGTTCATCACTGAAGGAAGTCAGGACAGGGACTCAAACAAGGCAGGAACCTGGAGGCAGGAGTTGATGCAGAAGGCATGGAGGGGTGCTGCTTACTGACTTGCTCACCATGACTTGCTCAGCCCACTTTCTTAGAAAGCCCAGAACCACCAGCCCAGGGTGGTGCCACTCACAATGGACTGGGCCCTCCCACATTGGTCACTAATTAAGAAAATGCTCTACAGACTTGCCTACAGCTGGATCATATGGAGGCATTTTCTCAATTGAGATTCCCCCCTTCTCAGATAACTATAGCTTGTGTCAAGTAGACATAAAACTAGACAGCACATGGGAGAAAGGATTTTATTTTTCTTGTACACACATTCTCTACAATATTCCTTTTGAAGAAACACTAGAGACATCTATACTCTTTTCCACATCTGGCCTGCTATTCCAGAAACACAGTATCAGTAAAATTGCAGGCTGGTCCATCTTTAATGTATTCCCCAGCTCTCTAAAGTGCTTAGAGTGGTCTCTAAAACCTGTCACTGGTGACAATGAACACCTCTTCCAACTGTTCTGTGACTGATGTGCTATGATCACCTCCAGTTTACAGATGATAAATGGAGGCTTGACAAAGTATATTAATTTGTCCGTGGTCACAAACATAAGAACTAGCAACCAGAAATAACTTCGATGTGCATTGCTAAACCATTCCATTAGGTTTCTCCATCTGATCCAAGTCCCAAAGATGGCAATCACCTGAGTGCTTCAGCCCATTCAGCCCTTTCAGTCAATCAGCTGCTACATCTCATCCAATTGATCTCTATAGGGACTTTCTTTTCCTTGCTCCTCTAGGACCATGTTCCTGGCCCAGGTCAAGAATCTCATTCTTCCTGCCAATGCTGTTTCTTTTTCTTCTTTTGATTTCCATGTGTATGTGTAGGTGGTCACATGTGTTTGGGTACAACTGTGCACAGGTGCACGTATACATTTGTGTGTGCATAAATGTGGAGGCCAGGGGTTGGTGCCCAGTCCTTAATCACACTCTACTTTTTGCAGTAAGGCAAAATGTCTGCTGAACCGAGAGCTCATGGGCTTAGCTTTCCCCAAGGATTCCTTGTCTCTTCCTTATGAGCTGTAGGATTACAGGGGAGTCACTATGGTCACTCAGCCTTTTATGTAGATTCTGGGGATCTGAACTCCTGCCCTCACACTTACACAGCAAAGTCTTTATCCACTGAGCATCCTCTGAAACCCCAACGTGACTCTTATTTCTAAGTGATTACCTAATTTGCCACATTATTGTCCAAGTCATTCTGTTTAGTAACACACATCTTATCCCGTCTCTGCCATGCTTAAGGTCTTCATTAATTCTCCAAAGCCTCTCAATTACATCTAGACTCTTAGTTTCACATAAAAGACCCTTGGAAATTTATACAGGAATATCCTATTGAACAGCAAGCAGTTTCACATCTCTGGAAAAGATGGGAAAGATGAATGCCAGTAGCAAGAGCTTAAAGGATGCAGAGGAGAGCTACTACACTTGCCATTCCGCTGTCTGTTGGATACTGCAGAAGACACATGGAATTTGGGAAATGGTGGTTAATTATCATGAGCTGAACTATAAGCTGATTCATCACTACCAGATGTAGTTGCATAGCTTGGCCAAATTAATACATCTTCATGGTTCCTGATAGGCAACTATTGATCTAGAAAATTCCTTTTACTCCAGTCCTGTTAATAATACTCTCTACAAGCACTTTGCTTTCAGATGGTGAGGCCGACACATGCCTTCACTGAATTGGCCTCAGAGACATTAACTCTCTAGCCCTGTGGATAATGTATTTTGCAAGAATCTTGAAAGCCTTTTACTTCCAAAGAGTCTGCATTCTTATACTGATGGCATTGTGCTGATTAGACTTTGTGAGCAAGGAAAAGCAACAGCCCTGTCCTTATCAGTAACACACTGCCATTCTAGAGTGTGTAAAATGTCAACAATATAAGTGGTACAAGGATTAAGTGGTAAAGGGGGTATAAGTGATATAAAGGATTAAGATAGACCTCTACAATGGTGGCCTTGGTTGAAACCGATGTTCAACCATAAGCTATTATACTACCATGCAATAGAGCTTACACCCTGATCTATAAGTTGTTGCCTAGCCTACAAAGCTGTAACAGTAGATGTGCACAAAAATGTTAAATTGCTAATTCAGAACACTGAACCATGGTCCCCTTTTCAATTGCTTTCCTAGTCATTCTTTCTGCAGTTTCTCTGTTTCCTCTTTCAAGGACTTTTTATACATAGACATTGACTTTTTAATTATTAAATTCTGTATGTGCTTCTTCTGAGGTACTAATATTACAGCATGTATTCTGCCCTGCTCACATTTGTCTTTTATAATGCCTATGTCCCTGATTTCCCAGGTAACTTGGTTGGTGGGGCACATCACTGGGACCATCGCTTTTCCAGCTCATCCAGGTCTCTTCTTAGTGTCCTGGAGGCGAGTGTAAAGCTGATGGCAAGGAAACCTCCCTCTTTGGCAGAACATTCTAATTGTCCTCATGGTTCCAATTCATCAAGAAGCCCTTATTTTTCCTGTTTTTTTCCCCAGTTGTCAGTCGGTACTCTACAACTAACAGCTCAGATATCAAATGCAAGGCTTTTGAGTTTGGAATAAAATTCTAGGCCAGCTTCCAGTTAGGGGAGGCATAATCCCTGTATTAAAGCCCTTACTTTATATATCTCGGTGATTCTTATCTTCTAATTGAACCCTGCTTGAAAGGAAGCCATAGGAATGTTGCTGGCAATGTTATTTTGCAGCATATGCAATGCTTGGTACTTTGCATGATCGATACCATTTTATCTTTGCAGTGATTCCATAAAGTATATACTAACTGTGTTAGTTATTGTCAAGTTGACAGGATCTAGAATCACTTAGAACACAGGGCTCTAGGCATTCCTGTGGGGGATTACCTAGATAAGGTTAACTGAGTTGGAAGGCCCAACTTAACTGTGGGCAGCCTGTAAATGGACATTTCCTGTCCCTACTGCCCAGTCCCAAACAAACACACAGAGGCTTATATGAGCTTTAAATGCTCAGCCAAAAGCTCAGGTTTGTTACAAGCTACCTCTTACATTTCAATTAACCCATGTTTCTATTTATGCTTGCCATGTGGCTCATGACTTGTTACCTCATTTTTTTTTTACACATTCTGCTTGCTTGGCTGACGGCTGGCATCCTCCTTCTTCCCATAATTCTCAGTTTGGCTTTCCCACCTAACTTCCTGCCCAGCTACCAGCCTGTCAGATGTTTAGTAACCAATGAGAGTAATACATATTCACAGTGTACAGAAGTATTATTCTACAGCAGCAGCCTTAGATACTATTCTATGACCAAGGTAACTTATAAAAGAAAGCATTTAATTTGGGGGCTTGGTTACTGTTTCAGACCATCATGACAGGGAACAGGGCAGGAACCAAGTCGCCATGGTGCTAGATCAGTAGCTTAGAGCTTACACCCTGGTCTATAAGTTGGAGGCAGAGAGAGTAACTGGACCTGCCATGGACTTTTGAAACCTTGAAGCCCACCTCACTCAGTGACACACCCTCTCCAACAAGGACACACTGCTAATCTTTCCCAAAACTGTTTCACCCCCTAGTGACAAGCATTCAAATATACGAGTCTATGATGGCCGTTCTCATTCAAACCTCCACACAGCCTCGTCCTACAGGCTAGGACCTTGTACCAAATAAGAAGGAGAACTCATGCTGAGCACTCATCACTCTCTGCCCCCTGCCTGTGGACACAAACTGATCAGTTGCCTCCAGTTCCTACCATCATGACTTGGCTGCCATGATGGATCGTGCCTTTAAATTGAGAGCCAAAGCAAACCCTTCCTTCCTCCCTTAACTTGCTTTGTCAGGTATTTTGGTCTAACAACAAGAGAAGTAACTAACACACTAATTACCCTATTCTAGGAATTTAGGGTTGGAGGGTTAGAGAGTTGATGGGTAGAAGTATAAAGTACGTGTAGCAGCAACAGGTCTGAGCTTGAACAGTCCGCCCCTGCCTGCAGCACTTCAGCCGGATCTGCCCTATTCATCCATACATTTCTCTTCACTTTCTGTTTATCATTTTCTACTGCATCTGGAAGCTATAGAGCTGGATATGACTCTTGGATCTGTGCTTTATTTAAATATTCATTTTAGTTTTATTTTTATATGTTTGAGTGTTTACCATGTGCCTCTTGCAGATGCCAGAAGAGGGCACCAGATTCCTAGAACCAGAGTTACAGACGGTTTTGAACCACCCTGTGAGTAATGGGAACCAAACCCAGGTCCTCTGCAAGAGCAGAAATGTTCGTATCCACTTGCTTCTTCTTAGCTTCACACTTGTACTTTGAATGGTTTACTTGATAACATTCTTAGTATTCTACGTGTTATTTGTATCACGAATCTTAATTGGTCTTAGTAATAAAAAACCCGGAGTCAGATATCAGGGCAAAAGCTGAAAGATCAGAGAAGCAGAGCGGCAGACACCAGAAGACTTCTTACCTCTAGGAATCCTCAGCCTGAAAGGGCTGAGCTTCTCTCTCCGCCCAGCCATTATCACTTCCTGTTTCCTCCTCCCAAGTGCTGGGATTAAAGGTGTGTGCCACCACCGCCTGGCCTCAAGTGGCTAGCTCCACACTCTGATCGTCAGGCAAGATTTATTTGTTAAGGCATGAACAAAATACCACCACATTTAATTTTTTTATTCCATCTTCCTAAACTGTGGTTGTGGCCTCACGTAGAGTCACATAACTGAGTTGAAATGGGGTGAAAAAATAGGCAACAGTAAAGTTTATGAAATTACAACAACAAAAATTAATTCAAAATTAAAAGCATAATGAATTTGAGATTTTTTCTGCTAGTGATTGCATTACATGATGCAACTTCACCATTGACTTGGCTCTAAACACACAACAGTCTCACTTTGTGCTGCACACACCCTCAGAACCACGAGATGCCAATGGACCCTGCCTGAAACAGTTTGGAATAAAGACCATTCTATGTTATGAATTTCAGTGGGTGTGGTGGTTTAAAAGAAAAGGTCCCCCAAAGGGAGTGGCACTATTAGGAGGTGTGGCCTTGTTGGAGGAAGTGTGTGACTGTGGGGCGGGCTCTGTGGTCTCTTTGGCTCAAGCTTCCTTTCAGTTGACTTCCTGTTACCTGCACGATGTAACACTCTCAGCTCCAGCACCACATCTGCCTGCACACTACCACACTCCCCATCGCGACAACAATGGACTGAACCTCTGAAACTGTAAGCAAGCCACCTCAATTAAATGTTTTCCTTTATAAGAGTTGCCATGGTCATGGCGTCTCTTCACAGCAATAAAAACCCTAACTAAGACAGTGGGTTTACTGTGTATACAAATTTGTCTGCTGTTACAGAATCATAGTGGCTAAATTTTAGAAAACAAAAATGATATTTTCCTGCCATCATTCCTCAGCAAGTAAATATCAAAATTACTATGTCCTAGGATTATAATGTGTTTAATGTGTTAGAATGTTTTATCTTAAAAATTGCTGTTTAAGTTGCTGGCTTGAGTTCCATTAAAAAAAATGTTAAATGAATTTTGACCTGGGATTTAGGACAAAATGTCCAAATATTTCTGAAATTGCTCTAAACATACTTCTGCCATACTACAAGTATGTAACAATGTATTTCTGTTAAACTTCATTCTCAGCAGTAGTGATTCCAAAAGCAAATTACTTATCAACTCTGAAAAGTATCAAAGATGTTCTAGTTGCCCCAGGATCAGCTGATAATTCAGGATTTAATTCTTCATGCAAAAATCACCACCTATCTCATTGGTAAGCACATTTGCTTCCATCTTAATAAACAACAAAATTATATGTATACCAAATCATTATTTTGCAATAAAAATTTTAACAATTTACTGTCATCAATTGTTAGGTATATTACCTGGGATCATGTAAAACTTTCTAGGACAAAATGAGATTGCAAGTGGACAAATTTGATAAGCCCTTCTTTAAATCATGGCCTGTGTGATACCCTACAATTGGTCATCTGTCTGCTTTTCCAATGCGGAAAACAGAAAGCAGACCATACAAGAACTAAAATTTGGGGAGCAAGATCTAATTTTTGTTTTTCATAAGATGTTTTTATTTTAACAACAATTCTATAATGAGGAATATATATATAGTGCTCTTTCTAAACATGGCCCTTTGAAGATGTTATGTTTTCTTCTATTCATAATCAAAATACCCCACATACACTACATATATAGACTGCATAAAAATGATGAATTTTGAATTTATTCAGATTGTATTATACAAAACACAAAAATTATTGTACGTTTTTTTTCCCAAGCTTTTTTTGGTCTGGCTTTTTTTTTCCTCTAAAGATTAACATTTAGAATTCTTTTTTTTTCTTTATTAAGAAATTTTTCATTCATTTTACATACCAACCACAGATCCCCCCTCTCATCCCTCCTTCCATTTCCCCCATGTGTTCCCTG
>CABHPQ010156983.1:0-20753 GCA_902168405.1 Peromyscus aztecus | reverse complement strand
AACCCACCCTTATCCCCTCCTTCAAAAAAGTAAGGCCTCCCATGGGGAATCAGCAAAGCCTGGTATATTCAGTTGAGGCAGGGAGACATCATGGGGATAGGGAGAAACCTCGTTCTAGGGAAGTTCCCAGGAATCTACAAGGATGACCCCAGCTCAGACTACTAGCAATAGTGGAGAGGGTGCCTGAGCTGGCCTGCCCTGGTAATCAGATTGGTGAATACCCTAACTGCCATCATAAAGCCTTCATCCAGTAACTGATGGAAGCAGATGCAGAGATCCACAGTCAAGCACCAGGCCAAGCTCTAGGAGTCCAGTCGAAGAGAGGGAAGAGGGATTCTTTAAACAAGGAGCATCAAGATCATGATGGGGAAATCTGCAGAGACAACCAACCGAACTAAGCTAGTGGGAACTCGTGAACTTTAGAACAACAGTTGTGGAACCTGTATGGGACTGGACTAGGCCCTCTGCATAAGCGAGACAGTTGTGTAGGTTGGTTTGTTTGAGGGGCCCCTGGCAGTGGGATCAGGATCTATCTCTGGTGCATGAGCTGCCTTTTTGGAGCCCATTACCTATGGTGGGACATCTTACACAGTACTTAGAATTCTTATACTTTTAGAATAACAAGATAAACTATGTTAATCAACTTTGTTACAACAGAATACATACAGTAACTGACTTTACAAAGAGAAAATTTTATTTAGTAAATAGTCATTCAAATCATAGCACTCCAAGACTGTGTAAATTCTTTTGCTATCTCAAAAATACAGGACCTTGCACATTTCACATTTTGACATTTCACAGACTGTCATGCATGGTGTCAGCTGGGTCTGATGGGCATAAATAGAAATGTTTGGCTGATGTCTTCACCTAGTAAAATGTATTCACCTCAGAGGGTAGGAAATTGGTGTCTGCAACATCAGTGAATTCCTGAGAGCCATGACTTGTTATATTCACATTGTATCTGGATGGTGATTAAGCCTTTATTTTCGCTTTTGAAACTTAAAATCTGGGGTATATATTCAATTTTTTTCTAATTTGGTATTTTCTGCCTTTTAAAGTTATACTCACTCATTATTTTTGCTAGCCAAAGTTTTATGTGCTCTCTGAGAGACTTAGTCTTTATTTGACAAACTAGTCTTCAAATCCTTCAAGTAGACACTTCCATACAACATCCCAATACCATTAAAAAGTCTTAGATACAGCATCAACATTCTTCACAACAATCATGAATCAAATATGCAGAAGATCTTATATCACTGGTATTCACATCTGTAAATCTGAATTTACATTTGGGGCTGGTTTTGTACCAACTGACAATTCCTTCGTTTGCTTCCTCATTTGGAAAGCACACGGTAATTGAAATGACTTACAGAAAAGAACAGCAATGTTACTTTATGCAGGTGGCCATATTGTCCTCCCATTGCATCAAAGACATTGAGAAGGAGGAGCTGGGAAGATGGCTCAGTGGGTAGCAGCACCTGCTGTGCAAGCATGGGGACCTGAATTTGAATCCTCTGCACTCACATAAAAACCTGGGCATGGCTGCACATAGTCCTGGAACTTTGGTGCTCTGAGGAGGTGCAAAGACAGAAGAATCTATGGCACTTGCTAGTTGCCAGCTTAGCTCCAGTTTCAATGATAGATTCTGTCTCAGAGGAATGAGGTAGGACATCCTCCTCTGGCTTTCTTCTGTACCCAATAGGTGCACACATACATACGTGTGTGCATAACACACACACACACACACACACACACACACACACACACACACACCACATATTTCTTTTTAAAGAAAAGAAATTAGGTGAAAAAGAATAGTCATACAGTTCAGATTCAAAGTACCTCTCCTAGTTAGAGTTTCTATTGCTGTGATAAAACACCATGACCAAAAGCAAGTTGGGGAAGAGAGGGTTTATATTTCAGCTTACACTTCCACATTGTAGTCCATCATTGAATGAAGTCAGGACAGGCACTCAAACAGGGCAGTTTCCTGGAGGCAGGAGCTGATGTGGAGCCCCTGGAAGGAAGCTGCCTACTGGCTTTTTCTCCATGGCTTTCTCAGTCTACTTTCTTACAAAACCCAGGATCAACAGCCCAGAAAAGGCACCACCCACAATGGGCTTGGCCCCTCCCACATCAATCACTAATTGAGACAATGCTCTGCAGGCTTGCCTACAGCCCCAGCTTCTGGAGGCATTTTCTCAATTGGGATTTCCACCTCTCAGATGACTCTAGCTTGACTCAAGATGACACCAAATTAGCCAGCACAATTGACCTCTTGTCAATTTGACACACAGCAGTTTTTAAGACATAACCTTTCTCTTTTTTGTTCATACCCAAGATCTCAGATCAAAAATTATCACAAAGATACAACATATTACAAATTTAAAAGTCCCATAGTCTTTACCAATTCAAAGACATTAAATGTTCAGTCTCTGTGAAAATATAGTATAGTCTCTTTCAAAATCCAAAATCTCTTTTAAAAATTCAGTCTCTCAACTGTGGCTCCTATAAAATCAAAAACAAGCCAAATACTTTTTTGCTTCAAAGGGAAGAACCAGGGCACAGTCACAATCTGAACAGAGCAAACCCACACTCCAATAGTGTAAAGAATTCAATGTCCAATGGCTGCGATTTGCTCATGATCTTCTGGGCTCCTCTGAGGGGCTTGGGTCACTTCTCTGGCTCCACCCTCTGCAGCACACACAGCTTGTCTTCTAGGCTCCGGCTGGCTCCACTCCACTGCTGCTGCTGTTCTTGGTGGTCCTCCCATGGTACTGGCATCTACAAAATAGTAGGATCTTCTGTAACTGGGCTGCACTTTCACCAATAGCCTCTCCTGAGCTCTTTTCATGGTGCAAAGCCTCAACTTTTCTCCATGGCCCCTTCAATCCTGGGGTTTCAACTGCTACTGTGGCTGCACCTTCACCTATGACTTCGCCAGCCTCTCACAGTGCCAAGCTTTAGCTGCTCTCTATGACCCCTTCGTGCCCTCAAAACCATTACCACCAAGGAGACTTTTGCACATGCCCAAGTTTGACTGCCAGTGCAAGATACAACCTTGGCCATCTCTGAACACAGCTTCCATGTGCTGACTCTGAGGAAACACTTCCCAGAAGATTTCACTTCAATGATGCACATCCATCACTACATAAGAAAATGCCCTACAGGCTTGCCTACAATCTATTCTTATAGGAGTGTTTTCTCAACTGTGGATCCCTACTCTCTGATGATTTAGCCTGTGTCAATGACAAAAAATTATCCACAAAGTACCTATTTTTTGGTATAATTAAAAAAAAAAGTGTAAAAAGCTGTAAAACCTGTGTTGTCCACAAGTAATATATGCTGCCGATAAGATGATCCAACTTAAAACACGTTAAAATAATTTTTCAAATATTAAAAAAAAAATGCTGAGTGATGGGAAAAAGCAAAGGAAGGGGGCATTATGCAAGGGCATTGTAAGAAAGCGTGTGGGACATCTGGAACCAAGGCAGAATTTAAAGCATGGGGAAAAGTTAAATATTTGCCACCAGTTATCCTGGACTGTATTCATCAGCTGCAAATAACATGAAACCTCATCAGTAGACAGTAAAGGAGGTTGTGCATTTCAGAGATTTAATACCATCCTCAAAATCAGGCTTCTCCACCTTCTTGTTCTCCCACTGGAGAGAGCAGCTTCTGCTTTTGTACTCAGAAATGCAAAGGAAGCAAGGGTAAGGAAGGGGGCAGGAGCCTGTGAGCAAATGGAAAGCTTCCTCGGAGGCCCTTAGTGTTCATCTGCTTTACCAGAAGTGGATCATGTGTCTACCAGTCTTAGCTGCGATGGACCCTTGGAAAGCAATACTTGAAAATGGATAACTAAATAAACAATCTAATCAAAACTGTGTGTTCATAAGGAAGAAGAGGGACTTTGGAAGGGAACTAGCAGTCTGTCTTGAGCTTTTACCATTCATTTTTTTTAAATCTTGGTACTAGAGTGGGTTTTGACTACCTGAATTAGACATTCCCTGTGAAGTTTCTCCACCACTCACTCCCTGTCACTGAGGAACAAATGCTTTGAAGGCAGGGAGTTTTCTCATGTTGTACCATATGCAGTGGCTTAAATGGAATCATTCTCTTAAAGAAAATGCACTAGGATGGATTCCAGGTTTGTTTAGATCTGTTTTCCACTGCACCATCTGCCTTATTGTCCCCACGTTTCTTATTGCCCCATGGTTCTTACTGCCCCGCGTTTCTTATTGCCCCACGTTTCGTATTGTCCCGTGCAGACCCCCCTTTCTTTGCATGTCTCTGTTCCGAGCAGACTTGAGTTTCATTCCCTCTGCTGTGTGGGTTTGTTGGGCTTCACTTCTTTGGTCCCATCTGTCGTTCAACATTTTGTTCCCTTGTAAGAGAATGACAGTTGAGAAGGAAAAGCACTGTCACTGTTTTAGAATCTGGGAAGCCTGAGCTCAAGATGCCAGTCTGGTTGTGATCTCTGGCTGGCATAATATGGCAAAATGCTTCACTGGCAAAGTCTGGGGACAGGACCAATCTCTCTTCCTCCTTTACAAAGTCACTAATCACATAATGGAAGCTCCATTTTTCTGATCTCGTTTAACCTCAACTACTTCCCCAAAGCCCCCAACACTAAGTATTGTCAACAAAGGAAATTAAGTTTTAAGGAAATTAATTTAAATTAAGGATTAAGTTTCTATTACATAAAATTTGAAGGATGTGGTGCTATTTTATTTGTGTTGAAAAGTGGTGGTATTTTGTGCGTCAATAAGTAAAGCTTGCCTGGAGATCAGAGGAAAAAACAAGCCATTTTAAGTAAACAAAGAAGTCAGGCAATGGTAGCACATGCCCTTAATCCTATCACTTGGCAGGCAGGATCTCTGTGTGTTCAAGGCCACACTGGAAACAGAGCCAGGTGTGGTGGCACATGCCTTAAATTCCAAAACTAGTTAACCTTGGAGGTCTGGAGGTCTGTACAGACAGGACAGGAAGTGACAGAGCTGTGTAGGAAGGATAAGTGATGTAGCTGAATGGAGAGAGTAAATCAGATGGCAGAACAGCAAGGCATACAGGCGTGTGTAGACAGGAAGCAACTCACATTTGGAAACTGCCAAGTTGGTGAGGTAAGGCTAGCTGTGGCTTTCCCTATTTCCCTGTTCTCTCTCAGGCTTTGACCATATATCTGGCTCCATGTTTTTTTATTTATTAAGACCATTTAGAAATTCATCTACAGAAGGACACATTCCAACCTCTGTGATAAGATCCTCTTACCAACTAGCATTTCCACTTCAGTGTTCAAGGAGAATGAGTACTTCTGCATTTGGGGATGCTTTTCCCAAACTAGAGTGAAATATTTCCCTCTTAGTGACCCCATGCAAGTCAGTACATACATACATGAGCCAGTACATACTTATGTACTGCAGGAGAAAAGTCCCCTGCCTTCAAAACATTTGTTTCTCTGTCTTCTCCCTTAGACTGAGTCTTTGGTATCATTACCCTTAGAGACAAGCACAAGAACTGGCAGAGAATACAAGCTCGGGAGATGTTTGATGTATGAATAAACAGGTGAACTCTAGCACTTGACCCTTCAAACAGCATTGCCTCGAGACATGGTACAAAAGCTGGAAAAGTCATAAAGAAAATACATCTATCATCGAAGTGGGAGATTTTCGCACACTTCTTTAATGTTTGGTAGATTAAGCAGTCAAAGCAGAGCACAGACAGAACGCTTGAACAACATGGTTAGCAGACCTGATTTAACACATAGGAACATAACATGCTGCAGTATACATTCTGTTCATGTAGACTTGTGGCATGCGCAAAATTTAACCAAAATTTGTCACAAAGTACACTGAAAAAAATCAAAGCAGAAAATAATATGGAGGGTAGATTCTCATGATAACGTAACAATAACAAATTACTAAAATTGAACTGGGTACTGGGGAGATGGCTCAGTGGTTAAGAGCACACACTACTGCAGACCTAAGTTTGGTTTCCAGTACTCACATTGTTTGGCTCACAACTGCCTGTAATTCCAGCTGCAGGGAGCAGGGATCCACACCTCTAGCCTCCATGGGCACCAACACTCATGTGCACAGACATACACATATAATAAAAATTATAAAAATAAGTATTTTTAAAATATGTAACTGGAAGTTCTCTTAGTAGATTTTATTTTACATGTAGGACCACATTTAATTTTTATAGAGAGCATAAGGTACTTACCAAAGTTATTTTTTAATATGATATTTAAGTGTCGCAGTATGAATTGTTAAAAGATTACCCTTTCCTCCTCGGTGTGGGTCTGTGTCTGGACTGTTTATTCTCTACTCATCTGTCTTTACACTAACAGTTATTGGTGTCTTATAACCTCATCATGTCTCTAAGTTAGTTAAAGCCTTCCAACTTGCTTCTTTTCAAAGCTGTGTTAGCTTTTAAAGTCTTTTGCATCTTTATATAAAATTTTCAGTCAACTAGCCAATTTTACAAACAGGTTTTCTCTATTTTTCTTGAGATTGCACTGAATCCGTGGGTGTATTTGGGGCAGTTGGACCTTTAAGGAAGCCATGTCTTCCCATCTCTAAGCACTGTGTCACTCTGTCAGTTCCTCAACCTCTCACAACATTTTTTAGGTTTGCGTTTACAGATCTTGAAACTCCTTATGGACTTAATCCTATATGTTGAATATATTTAATGCTATTATAAGATATACTTAAAATTTCTGAATTTCTACTTCATTACTAAAATTTAGGAATATATTTAATTTTAAAATGAGCATGTGGCATTCTTCAGCTTTGCTTATAAAAGTCTTATTAATTCTAATAGCTGTGTGTGAATATGTACATGTATGGAATATGCATGTGTTCATTTGCCTGTGTGTCGAGATGTTTATACATATATGGATGTGAGAGGTTGATATCCAACGTCTTCCTCAATCTCTCTTCAGTGAACCTAAAGTTCACCAGTCCAGTTAGGCTAGGCTAGGTGGCAAATGAGTTCCAGGGATACGCTGATCTGATCCCCAGCACTGGGGTTATAATATGCACTGCTTTTATGGGGTGCTAGGAATCCAAACTCAGGCTCACCTCCTTCCAGGGCAAGCACTCTACTGAGTCACTCCCTCTAGTAGCTTTTGAAGATATATAGATATTTTAACAATTTTGAACACAGGATATCTTTGTGTGTGTGTGTGTGTGTGTGTGTGTGTGTGTGTGTGTGCTGTGGTGTGTGTGTGTGTGTGTGCTGTGGTGTGTGTGTGTGTGTGTGTGTGTGTGTGTGTGTGTGTGTACTTTCTTTGGAAGTACAAAGAACATTAATTTTACAAAGTACTATCTTTTCAATAGAGTAGTAAGAAAACTGGATAGTTATATACAGACAAATAAAAGTAGACACCTGTCTCTCACCAGGTACAAAACTCAACTTCAAATGGATTAAATACTTAAAGATCAGGCTTAATACTTTGAAATTCCTAAAAGAAAACAAAGATAAAATGCTTTAAGGCATGGCAATTGGTAAGGATTTGGGATTGGAGGATACAAACCCAAAGCATTAGAAACAAAGAGAAAAGCAGACAAATGGGATGTCATCAAGCCATAAACTTCTCAGGAAAAGAAACAATCAACAGTGAGAAGAGACAACTTCCAGAATGGGAGACAATACTTTCAAACTATATATTTAAACAGATATTATATAAATAGACTCAATATAGAATATTTATAATATATAAACCCAATATAGAGTATAAAATAAACTCAAAAAATTCCATCATAAAATCAAACAATATGATTAAACAGTGAGCAATAGACTTAAATAAATATTTCTTTAAAATACAAATGACAAGCAGGTATCTGGGAAAAATGACTAACTGTAACTAATTATCAGAGGAATGCAAATCAAAGTGAAGTATCTCATTCAGGGATGGAAAGTTATTATTAAAATTAACAAAGTTACATGATGATGAGGATGTAGACAAAAGGGAACTCTGGAACAATGCTGGTGGGATGCTTCTTAGTACTGCTGTTATGTAAAATAATAAAGAATGGGATTAAAAATTTGAATATAACTATCATGTTATTGTGTAATTTCACTACTGGGTACACATCCAAATAAAATTACATTGATATGCCAATTACATGTGCACTCCATGTTTATTGCAGTACTATTTCCAATAGTCAAGAAGTGGAAAATAACTTAATTGTCCATCAGTGGATGGATGGATAGAGAAAGATGGTGCATATATACAGTGCAACATTTTTTAGTAATGAAAGAAAACGAAATATTTGTCATATGTGACAACATGTATGTTGGTTAGTGGTGACTGTCAACTTGATAGACTCATTGGGGATAGAAAACTGGGCGTGTCTGTGGAGAATTTCCTTGATTACATTAGTTGGTGTGGGAAGACACATCTTAATTGTTCATGGGACCACCCCACGGAAAGGGGATCCTGGACTCTATAAGGTGGAAAAAGCAGAGTTCCAGCATGAGAACATTGACTACTCCCTGCTTCTTGACTTTGGGTGCTTGTGGTCACCTCCTAGGAGCTCTTGCTGCATTGACTTCCCCATCATAATGGGCTGTATCCTTGAACTGTGAGCTAGAATAAATCCTTTCTTCCTCAAATTGTTCTGTCAGAATATTTTATCACAGCAACTGAAAAGATTACGACAATCTGGATACAGCTGAATGCCGCCATGTTAAAGGAAATAAGACAGGCACAGAAGTTAGTGCACAGTCTCGCTCGCCGGTGGAATATAAAAACTTGACCCAATAATAGTTGAAAGTAGAATGGTGCTGACCAGAGGCTGGAAAGAGCCCACAGGATGGAAGGATGGGAAGAGTCCAATCAATGAGTAGTAAGGTAGAGTTAGAGCTGAGAAACACAATAGTCTGACTTAACTTAATGGACTGTATATTTCTAAAAGATAGAAAAAAGCAATTTGAATACTTTCAACACAAAGAAATAATGGATGTTTGAGGAGATAGGTTTAATCTGATCTGTTAGACAAGGTCCACATGCATTATTGAAATACCACATAATACTTCATAAATATGTACAATTTTATGCTGTATGAATTAACTACAGTAAACTTGAATTTTAGAAATGGAAGAAAGTTTAAAAAGATGTTTTAACAAAAATATACAGATAGCAGGTGAGTAAGAAAAAGATATTTAACATCAGGAATCACTAAGTGAATGTGAATTACAACTCCAATAGAATACTAGCACTAGAGAACACCAGAAACATTTACAAGAGGATTGATCACATAGGAGTGCAGGCAGAGGTGTGGAGCAGTTGAAAAACCCATGTTGGGAATATGAAACTATAGAATATCTTAGGAAAAGTTTGATTATCCTTTAAAAATAATGTCTCACACGATCAAGTCATTCCACATGTAGAATTCACACATAATAACAAGAGCACAACCCCATGTGGTAATCTGCACACAAATATCCATAGTAGTCTTTTAGTGATGGTCTAAAACAATGTTAATGAGAATCAACAGGTATTTTTATAAAGCAAACCATACAGTGTAATACTGTCATCAATAAAAATGAGTGAATTCTTGACACACCGAACAGCATTTTAATCTGAAAAATGATGATTCAGAGGGAAGGAAGTCAAACAACAGAAAAACATGTACAACATAAGCCCAATATGAAAATTAAATGCAAGGCAAAAATCTATAGGAACACAGAGTCCATTAATTGTTGTCTTGGACTGGGTAGGCAAGGAGCGACACAGAGGAAAGATTACAAAGGAGTATATTAAAACTTCTGAAGGAAAGGTACATGTTCACTATTGTGACTGTAATTACATCTTCACTTATGTGCAGAAAGTCTTCAAGTTTTAATGTACACTTGAATATGTTAGTTATTTTTCAGAAAGCTTAAAAAACATTACACACATCAAAACAGCATGAGTGGTGAGGATACTATTTACACCTTATATAAGATTACAATGGATTAGAATTCAGGAAATATTCAAGGCTCCAAAGATCAGTAGGAAAGTAGGCTAATGATTCTAGAAAAGTAGGCAAAAGAACAGTCAGGTATTTCACATAAAGGATGCATGGGTGGCTTTCAAATGTGAGATTGTATGCAATTTCTTCAGCACACAAATTAAATGCACTTTCCAGATTGGTCAAAATTGAAAAGTTAGATGGAAGTGAAAAACAGGAGGGGATTCCAGGAAAAGCAAGAAATTATCCCTAGCCACAACTGGTTTATTGTAAGTTGATACAACTTGTTGCCTAATTCTGTAAGTTACATGAGCAAGGAGCTTAGGCCTAACCTTGGGTGTAGGGGCATAATTGTTTTTTCATCATCAGCCTGTTTTTCCACAGGCAGAATTCATAGGTCTATAATGCATGAATTCCTTTTATTTATTTTTCACCCTCTGCAAATCTCCTCTCTAGCAAAGGGGAAGATAACCTTTCTCTTATATTTGCCTTTTTTAAAAAAAATTCTCTCACTGGAGCAATTGGCAGAATAAACTAAACCATTTCCCTAATCATCTTCACTAACTGTCCTAACCACCAGTATCTTTTAGGCTAACTAAGAAAATCCAATTAAACTATAGATCTAAACTAATCATATTTACTCTTATAAAAATAATCATTATGATCTGCAAGTAAATTGCCCAGTGAGGAGCGGGATTTTCCCATGAAATAATCACACTATACTAGATACAGTGGGATCTTTCACCCAGTAATCACACCAAATACAGCAGGAACACAGCAGCAGCAAGCAGGAGGAAGCACAGCAGAAGCAAGGGGCATTCTGGAGACAATCCCCTGTGGCGCTGCCTCTCCTGGGTTTAGCTTTGATCTTTGGTGACTTGAACTCCATAAGCTTCTTTGCTGACTGCAGCTCCTCTGAGATGGCCACCACCAACAACCACTTTTTAAAATAGCTTGTTTTTACCCATGAAAAATGAATACGCTCAAACTGTACAAACCTTCAACTAATTGCTATACACTTTGCCTTAGTGGGGATTTCTATTGCTGTGAAGAGACACCATGACCACAGCAACTCCTATAAAAGAAAACATTTAATTGGGGGATGGCTTACAGTGCAGAGGTTTAGCCCACTGTCATCATTGCAGAGAGAATGGCAGCATGCAGGCAGACATGGTGCTGGAGAAGTAGAGAGTTCTCCATGCGCATCTGAAGGCAGCAGGAAGAGAGAGTGACACTTGGCCTGGCTTGAGCATCTGAGACCTCAAACCCACCTTCAGTGACACACTTCCTCCAACAAGGCCAGATCTAGTCTAACAAGGCCACACCTCCTAATAGTACCACTCCCTATGAGCCTCTGCAGGCATTTTAAGTCAAACCACCATATACTTGAATAAATTATTCAATGTACATGTTTATGAGCAAGAATGCTTACAGAAACGTTATCCACATAGGTAATATTCAAAAAGCAATTTTAATACAAATCATATACCACAAGGTAGAGTGACACAATGGTGTGCTCACATTACAACTTGTAACTTGAATGCTATAGGCACACACCTCCACATGACTGCTTTGGGAACAATGTGGAGTGGAAGACACAAGATACAAATCAATCCTCACCTTTTCTTAATACATTTCAAAAGGAGGCACAACTAAAGACTTATTTTTCAAGAGCTGTATGCTTAAGGAGCAAGTTAAGAAAACTCAGTAAACAAACCTACAATAATTACAAAGGAAAACAAGAAAATGACTACTTTGGGAGTTATCTTTGGATAGAGATGATTTGAGAAGGTTAGCATAAAATGCATTTGGAGTGCGATAATTTCCTTCTCCTAGCTTGGCCTTGGTTTACTGTCAGCACTGCTGGATTGGTACATTTATACCTGCACAGTATTTTTAGGTGTGACTGGCTTCACAGTTTGAAACTATTTAAGGGAAGGAAAACAGGTAGGATACAGGGCAAAGTCACCCCTCCAGAAGAAATCTTAACACCTATAGTTCTGTATCATCTAGGGGTGTGGTGGAGAGACTATGTGGATGACAGTTTATGGATTACATGAATGAACATAAATGCCTTGTATAGTATATGGCCCAAGGTAAAATTCAACAGTACATTCCCTGCTGATTCTTCAAATTACACACACACACACACACACAAAAAAAAAAAGGAGGTGGTAAAAATACACTAGATGAATCTTCAGTACTGACTCCATCAGTCCAGTATGAACCTAAATGCTTGCACGGGTTTCCTGCTCATGGCTGTATTAGGACTGCTGATCTAAGGCAATAAACAGAACATGGCAGTGCTATTTCATTAAAGTGAATGTAAGGATCACATCGAAATGTGTAAACATCAAAGCACATGGAGACCACACCTTGTTTTCTTTTCTTTCTTTCTTCTCCTTCTTGCCTTTTGAGACAGGATCTCTCCACATAGCTCCAGCTGTTCTAGAACTTGCTAAGGAGACCAGTTGGCTTCCAGCTCAGAGATCTTCCTTTGTCTCCCGAATACCAAGATTAAAGGTGTGTACCCCACCATGCTGGGTTCTAGATTACATTGTCTTAAAAGGCAGACTGTTCTGAGTCCACATAAAATATTAATAGATGTGGATAGCACTTAATTGTGAATTATTGTTTTGATAGTGATGCATGTGATTTTGTAGATCAGAAATCAACTGACTACCAGGCATCTAACTTTCTGTAAATAGTTAACTCAAACTCCAAATAGATGGATTGGAAAATCAAACTTTCTTAGTTATATATAAACTTTTGATTAGCTTATATTTTTCTATGGATCCCTCTGGCACTGATTTTTCTTCCTCTCATCAATTTCCGTTCTTTGTTCTTGGTATCTTATGATTATTTCTCTGCCATTCTTTCAAGTCAGAGGTTACATGATCATCTTTATCAACTTGTTCAGAGCACCCTCAAAGACAAGGATGCTGCATGTAGGGGAACTTAAACTGAAGAACTGTGGGTGACCTTGAGTGCTGCCTTGGAAATACTTTTAAATCCTATGCTAGGTCTGTACTGTCTGCATTGGCTGTATCATTCTACACAATTTGACACCTTACATCTTGCTAATTCTTTTGTTTCCTCCTCCTTAGAGTGATTTAGTTCTCTCTGGTTGCCCCTAAACTTGCATAGATGCTCAATTAGGACAGTTTACCACTTCTAACAGAACAATTGTGGTTTCAAGTAGCACGTAGTATAAACTATTTGCAAATTAATAGAAAATTAATTGTCAATTTCAAAGTAAAAAAAAAAGAAGGAACACTACATTTATTTTCTATAATGGTCATGTCATATTATGTAGATTTTATTTAAATAACCATTTGAGCTTTCAGGTCAGAAACCAAGAAGGCATATTTAACTTCATTTTTATTAATAGCAATCAGAAGAATTGCTTATTTACCAGAACAATTTAAAAGAGTGTTGAAAGTACTGTTTATCCTCTCTGTGTTTCTAAATGTTAAGAATTTGTAGTGTATCCACAATGCTGTGAAGTTCACTGATCACTGGCTTTGGATCTTAGGTCCTTGGTCAATTAGCAAATCATTTATCCTAACTTCCCTTGAGTCTATTTTCAGAACCAAGTGAAATAGATTAAACTTTGGTGCTATTATAGTAAATTATCACAAAACAATACAAAATTCTTATAGCTTGGTGGGCCAGAAGTCTGACCCAGATCTCTGTTGTAGAATATTATTTTAAGGTGTGTTACTTTTATTTATGTTGCATTTGTTTAACTCTGTGAAGCTGTGTTACTTTGCCTGTCTAAAACACCTGATGGGCTAATAAAGAACTGAATGGCCAATAGCAAAAAAGGAGAAAGGATAGGTGGGGCTGGCAGGCAGAGAGAATAGATAGAGAAGAAGAAGAAAAGAGATGGAGGAATGAAAGAAAGTAGTAGCCAGAGAAGGAGGAGGATTCCAGGGGCAGCCACCAGCTACACAGCAAGCCACAGAGTAAGAGTAAGATTTACAGAAGTAAGAGAATGGGAAAAGCCCAGAGGCAAATGGTAGATGGGATAATAAAAGTTAAGAGATAATAAAAGTTAAGAAAAGCTGACTAGAAATGAAGCCAAGCTAAGGCCAGACATTCATAATTAAGAATAAGCTACCATGTGTGATTTATTTGGGAGCTGGGTGGTGGGTCCCCCAAAAGAACAAAAACAATAACAGATCTCCTTGGAATAACATCATCGTTATGTCCACAGGGCCATATATCTTTCTGAATATACCAGAGATAAGTCATCCTTTGCTTTTCCCAGCTTCTAAGGGCTACTCCTATTCTGTGGCTCTTATCTTCTTCCATCCTGAAAGTCAGAAGAGGTGCCTAGTACTCATATCACACCATTCAACATGTTCTTCTGCCTCCTGATCTACTTTTAAACAGCCTTTGTGATTACATTGTGCCCACATGGATAGTGCAGGATAATATCCTATTTTTTCTAACAATAACTAGAGATCTTAATTTCCCTGTCATTGAAGACACAATACTCACAGATTCTAAGAATTAATATACAAACATTCTGGGAAGCACATTAGTATGCTTTCCATAGAGGTAACAGCATATTTCTTTTATCTTTAACTTAAAACAACAACAACAAAACAAAACTATGACATGATAAAGTCAGACTCGTTTGGGGGAAGGAAGGGCCATTCCAAGACAGTTCCACTAAGAGATTCTTGCCTCCATTAATGCTGCTAACACATCCTGGTAGCCGACTTTTGTGTTGTTCAGTTTCATTCCATCTTTTTCAGGTAATGGGAAAATCCTGCTCCCCTGATGAGTTGTCTTCTGGGTAAGGAACAGAAACTTCAGCCCTCATAGGCCAATAGAATTTCTCCTTATTCATTAAATTGTGGCAAAGAAATAAGACTGAAAAGGGATGGGGGTGGTTGTTCTATTTTTGTTTGAGTCCCTTGGCTGAATCAACAGAAAACACAAAGCAGCAACTGTAGCCGGAAGTTTCTTGGTCCTGCCCTGCCCACGGTCAGAACGAATCTCTCCTACCTGCGTCCCGCAGCCTCTTGATCCCAAGTAAACACACAGAGGCTTATATTACTTACAAACTGTATGGCCTATGGGTCAAACTTCTTGCTAGCTAGCTCTTATAACTTAACCCAACCCATTTCTATTAATCCATATGCTGCCATGTAGCCCTGGCTTTCTTGTTGCTCCTTGGGCAGAGGGCTGTCATCTCCCCCACTCTCCTTTCTTCTCCTGTCTCTCCAGTTCCAAAGTACCACCTAACCTTTTTCTGCCTTGCCATTGGACAAACAGCTTTATTTATCAACCAATCAGAGTAACACATACTCACAGCATACAGAAAGACATCCCACAGCACTTTAGCTTTTTGGAGATGCCTGGTTCTTCAGCTTTTGCAGCTGCATAGCTTTCCAGAAAAAAAATCTTTGCATACAGGCCACTTCCATGATGACCTCTCCTGACCTCCTTTGCATTCGTTTGACCATGAACTCCTACCATGGGTTCCTTTCCTGACCCCCCTTTTTTTCTCTTCTGTTTTATAGCACTCCACTCTTAGTTACTGTGGTAGTTTGAATAGGAATGCCCCCCATAAACTCATGTGTTTGAATGCTTGGCCCATAGGAAGTGGCACAATTAGGAGGTGTGGACTTCTTGGAGGAAGTGTATCACTGTGGAGGGGCTGGGCTTTGAGCACTCATATATGCTCAAGCCACACCCAGTGACACAGTTCTCCTTCTGCTGCCTGGGGATCCAGATGTAGAACTCTCAGCTCCTTCTCCAGCACCATGTTTGCCTACATGCTGCTATGCTTCTCTCCATGATGACCACGGACTAAACCTCTGAAACTGTAAACCAGACCCAGTTAAGTGATTTTCTTTATAAGAGTTGCCACGGTCATGGTGTCTCTTCACAGCAATAGAAACCCTAACTAAGACAACGCCACTATACCACACCCTCTTTATGATTATAAATTCATAGAGTGGGCCAAACTTCCACCTTTGGCTTTGGTGAAAGAAAGACTCCCAATAGAAAAGCTGAGAATTCATGAAAGGTTTTGTGTTAAGTTTGGGGATTTCACGGAGCAGCAAAAGTTTTGCAAGTTTAGGTGTTATCTTTGTTCCGGCGATACAAGTCAAAAAATACACAGCCCAACAATCTCACGTGTACTTTCTTCAGACACAATAGTGAAATCAGAACATCCAGATCAAACATTAACCTTTTCTGAGCATGTTACACATGGGAAATGACAAATAGATTGTTGGTTTTCCATCTCCCTCTGGCTTCTCTTTTTTTTACCAACATTCTGAGTCTGTGGACTAGTGCTTCTGCAAAAATGACATGCCGTAATTCCATTTGGACTTTAACTACTGTTTTCTTCTTCCTTTGAGCAAATTACTTAATCACAGCCAGCTATCTTAACTTCCTTTCTTGAAAAAGATGAATAATACACCTTGGATAATAAATTAATCTTGAACAATAGTGGTCTGATTCTGCCTAACAAGAAAACTTTATTGTGTATTAGAATTATCTGAGCAATTTTCATGTTTCTAACTTATTATAAAATGACTTCTTCATTTGGGAAACATCATTATGCCTTTTACCTGATAATTAATTTGATATCCTTTGGTTTAGGACATAACTACACAATAATGAAATATTAGATTATGTGAATTAAGATTCATACTAACTATAATTCTATGATGACTAAATAAGTCCCTGCTTATACTTATGTGATATAAAATTATACAAAAGCAAAATAGCTTGGCCATACAAAGAATGATACATTTGTTTATCCAGCCTGGTAAAAGAAAAAATCAAATAAACAAGTGTTTTTCCTTTGTATACATCATGTTAGAGGATTCTGTATTTCAAAAATTCTTAGCAAACAAGTAAACAATGTAAGAAGTTGGCATTATAAATAACATCTAGAATATAAATATGCATTTACTATTTTTTTTCTTTTTTCTCATCCCTGAGTTATTGGGACCTGGGGGCAGAAACGTTCATGCCTCACTGTTCCTAAGCCGTATTTCTCATCTGTAAGATAGAGACAATAAAATCTTAGCTGAATTAGGACTGAGGTCATGGTTGCTTTGTACAATGATGAAATACAAGGTACTGTTTCAGCACTTTCCAATTGAATGACCTTTGCCAAATTACTTAATGCTTTTCAGCATCTATTTATTTGAAAAAATTCAAGTAATATGTATTGTATTATATATGTGTTTTATATATAAATAGGCCCCTTTGCTTTGGTAGGCTTTTTTGTGATGATGATACAAAAATGACAAAAAAGATTTTTACAAAGAATTTAAAAAACAAGGAAAAGAATTTCCAAAGCAGTTCCCTACTACATAGCACTGCATGCTCACAGGTTAGTAAAAATACGATATGGATATAAATAGTCTTTCTCTGCACAACCCATTTCCTACTGTGATGGCCCATAGAGAAACAAAGTACAGGTTTACCCCATGCTTGACTATGGTATAGCAAAGTGATTGTTAGCCAAAGACAGCAAGTGTTCCATTCTTTAATCATCCAAAGACAGCTGGACTGCTAAAGATTTTTGCCATTTGTAGAATTCATAAAAATATGATTATGACATAGTCTTTTAGATAGCACATGGATAATGGATTCCCATGGAGAATGTTTTTCTAATAATCAAAAGCAACATGTATGCAATTATAAGTGATCATTAATATTAACTAGCAAGTAATCATACTTTACTTGTAAAGCATATTTACCTAGAGTACTCCTACTGCCCCTATAAAATACGTATATATATACGTCCAATGACTAGCTGGAATGATAAAAGTAGCTATGTATAATTTGACAGGTTTTTTATTTACCATTATTTCCAATCATGGGTCTCTAATAATAGGGCAGACAACTATTTAGTAAATCATGATGACTAAATGAGCTGTGTAAACAAATGATGACGATAAAGAAAGATGACAAAACATTCAAAATTGCTTATCATATTTTCTGTATTACGAACAAATAATTTACTATTAAAATGTACAGAAAAAAGGGAGATGTCTTTTTTTGTAAAGCTCAATCTTTTTTATTTATTTAGGGTATACATAACTTCATTTTATGTATGTGTGTATGCATGTTCACATGTATGGGACACACCTGTGTGTGGAAGTATGTGTGCACATGCATGCATGTGCAGATTCAAGACGATGTCAGATGCCTCCCTCCATCATTTCCTGTGGGATGACTCATCCATAATGGGCTTGAGGGCCAGAAGGCCCAAACAAGTAAAGAAGATACTTTCTGAGAACCAGCCTGGGTCTGCCTGATGGTCTTAGCAACAGCAGCTGAAACATGATCTGGAGATGACCCGGACCAATGAGAGACAGCCATGTCACATCAGCTGATGCGTATTCATCAGGGTGGAGTAGAGGGTATATAAGGCTTGCCTCTTCCTGAATAAACTGAGCTTGTTGTTTCAACATTCTCCCAGAGTCTGTGTGGTTTGACTCTGCACCACCTCCCCCCCCCCCCGCCCCCAAAGGGAACAACAGCAAGGACCCTGCTACAATTTCCCTCTTATTATAGTTCATAGTTTCCACCCTCTGGCTACCCTAGTCTGGCTAGTGAGCTTGCTCTCAGGATTCCATCCCTACCTCCAGCACTGGTAGCTAGCAAACCCTCCTGACTTTACTTATGTTTTAAAAAACACATTTTTTAATTATTTATTTTTGTTCATGTGCACTCATGTTTTTGCTTGCATGTCTATCTGTATGAAGATGTCAGATCACCTGAAACTGGAACTACAGTTATGAGCTGCCATATGGGTGCTGGGAATTGAACCCAGGTCCTCTGGAAGAACAGCCAGCGCTTTTAACCGCTGAGCCATCTCTTCCAGCCCTTCATCCAACTTTTAAGCAGTCTCTAGAAATAGAAATCTGCTTCTCAAGCTTGCCAAGTAAAAGCTTTACCTGATGAACCATCTTTTAAGATCCTACCTTTCTAAGAGGTGTCAATGGTCTCCTTTCCAAATGAATGCTTTACTAAATGGATGGCTTCTCTCTTATTAGACTCATGACTGAAAATAATGTTAAGGAAAGAGACAAATTGCATACACTTTTATCATTTAATCTAGCCTTCAGACATGAACACATTTTAAAAGTCAACATGATGGAGTCAGCATGAGTATTCTAAGGGTCTAGGAAAGTCCTCAGAACAAGGTGCATAAAATTTGATGTGTATGTGGTTTGTTACTGCATTTTTAAAGTATACAAAACAAAACATCACACCCACAAAGCTAAATGTAACTGGAAAAGGGTGTGAGATCTCTGCATGCCAACACCAAACCTCACATCACATTGTCTACTTGCCTCTTGTGCCACTCCCCCACCCTTCCATCCCCCCCCTATCTGAGACAGGGGCTGGGTACCCTTGGCTGTGCTGGAACTCACTATGTAGACCAGGCTGGCCTCAAACTCACAGAGATCTATGTTTCTGCTTCCTTAGCGTGGGACGCCATGTCTGATCCACTTCCTTCCTTATCATTGTTATTTTATTTGTATTTAATGGAAATTCAGGAAAACAATAGTAAATATTCTCAAGTAAACTAATTAACTATCTACCTTTTCAAGTCAGTGGGATTTCATATGGAGGGAATGTAATTCACCACAACATCCAGTGTCTGACTTACAGTATAGATAACAAGTCACACCATGGAGCCCAGCTGTCTAGCAAAGGGACAGACACTCTTGCCTACCCCACCTCGGATCTGTGTGGCTTCTTTGGTTGGACCTAGGACTATAATGGAGCTGATTGACGAGAAACTCGAAAGTTATTAACTTTACAAGTACATGAGGATCACTGCAGAAAGTGAAGTCTAAAGAAGTGACCAATATAGTGCTTTCATACTTCTTAGATAAATACAAAATTTGGGAAGGTCTAATTGGACTAACGTATAAGTTGATGATAATGCAATAAGTTCCAGAGATGTCCTTCAAAGATACATCTGTGGGAGTATGTTTGAGAGTTATGTCAGAGTACATTTATTCCAGTTCATTGTGGCCCCAATTAGTAGTGTCAGTGATTAACATTACTTCTTGTTCTTGGTATACAAAGGATGTCTTCCCAAAACAGTATGGCTTGCTATAATGAAAGGGGACGAATGGTCTGTTCTGAGGGTGTAACTCTTCAATTTATTTTCAATTGAAATAATCAATATACCAATCTAGCATTTCTGAGATAGTATGTTTTTACCTTCTTCATTTCAAATCCTTCTAATTAGGCAATAGTTGTGCAACCTAGGATAAGTCCTTTAATGTCTCTGGGCCTCAGTTGGACTGTAAGTAAAACAATAATGGTAATACTACATTTTCATAGGGACCTTATGAGGATAAACTAGTTATTATTTGTATAACTCTTAGAATGCAACATACCTGGTGTGCATGTTTGGTAATTTAATATAATTAAATTGAATTGACAGTAAAAAATAGAATGAATTTGTTTAGGATCTTCCAGTCACCGCTGCCTTTTTTTCAGTAACAAAACTTTAAAAACATACTGAGAAATCTCTTCAGCTTACTTTCAAGTCAACAGCCATCCACCCACTAAAGCCAACTGTGCTTGTGCCCCGAAGACACAAAATACATTTACATGTTTTCTGCCCTTTCAGAAGTTAATCTTTGTGTTCTAAATTTGGAATGTGTGCTTACATAGAAAAGCTCAAAAGAATACAGAACAAAAACGACTAGAGGGGTATGTAATTACCTAATAGGCTCACAGAAAATTCAAGTATTCTAAGATGCATAAAAGCACAACAAACAATTG
>CABHPQ010156981.1:26175-49249 GCA_902168405.1 Peromyscus aztecus | reverse complement strand
GGGTGGGGGGAGGGGTGTCCTGTGCAGACGAAGAGTGAATGAAGCTGAGGCCAACCAGAATTCAGGCCTGGCTGTTCGACCCTCTGGGAGACCACACTGAGGCCCCAGAACAGAAGCCTCAGTGAGACACAACTGTGACTGCTCTTCTACATTCATTCATTAAAATACTTTCCGTGGATCCCCCTACGGTGTGCTAGACATGGCCTAAGAGTTCGAAATATTTAAAAGAAAAAAAAATCGCTTCTCTCCTGGAGTTTGCATTCTGTTGCAGGGAAGGAGAGGTGAGCAGTGCTAAAGCCAGCAACCAAGCATACAACACTTAACACAGCCAATGAGAGGAGAAGCTTGAGATTTTAAATAGGGTGGGCAAGGACCTGGGTTTATATATATAGGTTTTTCGAGACAGGGTTTCTCTGTGTAGTTTTGGGTTTAGTAGTAGTAGGGTTTCTCTGTGTAGCCCAGGCTGGCCTCGAACTCACAGAGATCCGCCTGCCTCTGCCTCCTGCGTGCTGAGATTAAAGGCATGCTCTGCCACCACCTGGCAGAAACACTCTTTTTAGATGTAGATGTATGTATTTTTTTTAAGTAATAAGAAAATATGACTGGTACAATGCTTCAAATATTGCTCAGGATTGGTTTTATTATTATTTTTTTTATGTGTGATTTCAGTTTTAAAAAGTGGGGTTGAGCCAGATGATGGTGGCACACACTTTTAATCCCAGCACTTTGGAGGCAGGTGGATCTCTGAGTTCAAGGCTACAGAGCAAGTTCCAGGACAGACAGGACTACACAGAGAAACCATGTCAGAAAAACAAAAACAAACAACCGCGGGGCCGCCCCAGTGAGTTGATATATGCTAGCAAATGATAAAATAATCTAAGTAGTAGGGACAGCAAATGTTGGAAATAACACAAAAAAGCCCTAAAGTTTGATATTGCACACTGTCTGATCCACACTCTCCTTTTAAAGTGAACTATTTGACTTCGAAGTGGTAAAACATAAAATCAAAAAGGAAATGATCATCTTCCTCACTCCCCTGACAGCTTACGCAGGAGAAAGCTGATCCAGGAGTGTGCAGGTCCTGAGAAGAGGGTGAGTACAGGTAGGATCCTTGGGCCCCTTGTTCCCTCCACCGTCAGCAATGTTCTTGTTCTCCCCCCCCCACACCCACACAGGTCTATTGGGGCTCGGTCAGTAGATAGGAGCATCTGCTGTCTTCCCTACACTGACTTTGCTCACACAGCTCTGACACCCCATTATGGTGTTCAGGAGTCGATGACCTGCTCCTATGGTAATGAAAAAACTGAAAAAGACAACTGCCCAGAGCCTTGTGTGCTATCCATTGAAGTTGGTGTTGTGTTGAAATGCTTGGCCCAGAGAAGGTCTTTCAGGAGATATCTGACAGTTCTATTTCCGTAGGACTTCCGCTCACCAGTTCTGGGTCTATCACATTTAGCTTTTACCAAGAACATGTTTTCTGTCTAAGCGCTCCGACCTCAGCTTCAAAGACAAGGAGCTTGACCAACATGGCGGAACAATCCCGGGAAAAAGGCACAGGTACGTGTAGCATGAATCTTAAAGAGTCTTATTAATAAAATCAAACCTGAGGCCAGTTATTGGGGTGAAATGCTGGAAGGTCAGAGAGACAGAACAAGCCACAGCTAACCTCACCTGGCCAACTTCTCAGCTGGTCTTGTTTCCTCAGACTGGAGGCCTCTGAGTCTTCATCCAGAATGGGTCTCAGCTGAACTGTGCTCGAAAGCCTGAATGCTTAACCAGCCAAATGCTTAACCAGCCAAATGCCTAACCAGGCCAAATGCTTCTAGTTTCTGGTCCTCACGCCTTATATACCTTTCTGCTTTCTACCACCAGTCCCTGGGATTAAAGGCTCGCTTTCTGGGATTAAAGGTGTGTGTCACCATGCCTGGCTGTTTCCAATGTGGCCTTGAACTCACAGAGATCCAGAGGGATTTCTACCTCTGGAGTGCTAGGATTAAAGGCATGTGCTACCACTGCCTATCCTCATGTTTAATATTGTGGCTGTCCTGTTCTCTGACCCCAGATAAGTTTATTATCATACACAATATTTTGGGGAACACAATACCACCACAGGTACCTATGACCTTCAGTAAGTCAGAGAAGCATGTTTGGGGACATAAGTCACTCTGGGACAGCCATCTAGAGGTCTCTTCAAGGTTTGTACTGAGGGCTGAGGCTCAGCATATGTTGAGCTGGCCATGTTTTCCTGACTAGATCCCAAACTGGAGTTTTAAGAAATCCTATATTACTGGGTGGGGAAGGATCCCAGGAGATCTAAGCCAGATACCACTGGATTTGGGATACACACATAGGCAGGGCCACCTACAGGAAGTGTATATGGCCATCACACCAGGATGTCTGTCTAACATGGTCCTGCTCAGAATGGCCAGACACTGTAAGACACAGGTAGGAGAATAACCTGCTAGGTCTAATGTTCTGTGGAAAGCCCAAAGCCTTCAGGGCTCAACCTCAGACTGGCCCACACTAGCTCCCAAGCATGATAGTCAGGTCTGGATTTTTTCCACTCCTCCATTCCCAGCCAACTTCATTTCAGCTACCCTTCCTTCTGTCAGACAGGGCTCAGGAGCTAGGGCACCACTGAAGGATCTAAACCGGAACACAGTAGTTACACTTCATCAGAGATACTGCTTTCTGTGGTTTCCTTCACCCATAGACAACCATGCACTGCAAAAAAATAGTGGAAAATTCCAAATCAGTAATTTCATGTTATAAATTGTATGTTGTTCTGAACGTGATAAAATCTCCTCCTCTATCATGTCCAGGACATGAATCATCACTCTGCCCAGCATTTCTGGAGTATACACTACCTACTCCTTAGTCTCTCAGTGCTGTCTCAGTTACAGACGAAAGCCGTAGCGTTTACAGGGCTTGCTGTGAGGCATGGTTTCAGATATCCATGGGAGTTCTCAGAGCACGCTCACAACTACTGTGTGTACCACATTCTGCTAACTGCAAACCTCACTGATAGACAGCAGGAGCTTGGGAGCGCGTATAACACCAAGTCAGTCAGCATCCCACACTTGCCTCCTTTGTGTCCTCTCACTTGCCCAACTTGTGGAGTGAGATACCGCCACTATTACTTTGAGGACTGGGATTGAAATACAGTTTAGAAGAAGGCTGTTCTGGTGAAGGGTGAAAGTGAATTTGCTTTGCACAAATTCAAAACATGTAGTGACGTTAGAACTTCAGGTGAGTAATAAGCTGAGATTTTTGTTGCTGTTCTTGTTAGACTATTTCACATGTTTCTTGGGGCATGTTTATGCTGAAAAGAATTATTCATTGTCTATGTGAGATGCAAGCTTACCTAGGTATCTTGTAGTTTCTTCGATGGGTCTGACAGCTCTACTTCAGAATCTGTACTTTAAGAAGCCCCCCTACGGGCTTTCTGACCATTCAGAACATGTGGATAGAAAGAAATGGGGAGGTATATTCTTGAAATACTCGCTTTCTCACTGAGGAGATAGCTTGGGTTTTATCAAGACAGGAATCTAGATGGTAGCGTGTTGATGTGATAGGCTAATGGCCTTTCTCTGCTCCTTTTCCGAAATTCAAACAGACATGTCCTAGCCTTACTTTAAGCATCACCAGTACCCCTCATCCTCCAGCAGAGATGCAGAAAGCCCAGGCACTAACACCCTTTTAACATCCTGATAACAGATGCATGAACTGATTGTGGGGAAGGAAAAAGTGACACCCCAGGAAACAGCACTATGTGAACAGCATCCCAGTTGAAAGCCAGGGAAGGGAACAAGAATTCCTGGGAGCTGTGGAGGACTAAGCCGGATGGCTGCATAGGAAGTCACTCGACACCCCCACATTAGATAAGCAAGAATTCTATCCTCACTTGCCATTGCTAAAAGGAGAGTCCTCTTCTTTGTTCTCCAGGCCACTCTGGTTGGATGTTGGGAGTCTGTGGTGCAGACACTCCCCAGATAAACTTTCAAGGTCAAGTTGGAAGATAGGTACCACTGAGAGTCTGGCCCAGGGATGTTAGTAGAAGATGGACTCTTGTTAAAAGGTTTTTCAGCACCTTGGAAACATCTGCTTAACCATTCAACTACCTGATCATTTGTCTTAGTTTTGTTTCTTTTTGCTGTGACAAAATACCCCAATAAAACCAACTTAAAGGAGAAAGGGTCTATTTGGCTCAAAGTTCCAGGTTGGAGTCCATCGTGGCAGGGAAGTCCCAGCAGCAGTGACATTATATCCAGAGTGAAGAACAGAGAGCAATAGATAAACACATGTGTGTTCAGTGTTCTCTCTCCCTCCATTCACTGCAGGGTCCACCCCATGAAATGGTACTTCTAAAATTCAGAAAGGGCCCTCTCATCCCAATCAAAACCCAATTCCAAAAATCTCTCACAGGCATGCTCATAATAAAAACTGTGATCTGGACCATTCCCTTAGACTGTGCTTCTAGACTGTGTCTAATCGACAACAGTAACTTTCACACTGTCTATCTATCCATTCACATACATATCTATCCATCTATTTACTCAGCCATCACCTGCCAATCTATCCCTCCACTCAACATCTATCACCCATCCACCCACCCATTTATCACCTCTTCCATCCCTCGTTTTTCATCCATCCATACACAAATACCTTCCTCCTTTTATCCCTTCACTGATCTCCACCATCATCCACAATCCACCCGTCAAACCATCTTTCCGTCTGTTCTATCCAGTCAACAATTCCATCTGTCTAAGCTTCCATCTCCAGCTATCTCTCTGCTACCACCCACTTACCCATCCATCCACTCACTCATCATCACCTACTTGTCTGTTTACCATTATCTGATTCTTTCTCTCCAACCATTCCATACCAGTGACTTGAAGTTGTTCGAAACTTAAAAGGCTTATCCGTGAAGAAGATACATGTCTTCTGCAACTTGACCAAAAGAAAAAATAAACAGGTCAGGGTCTCTAAACATGAAGATCATGCAGCAAGCCTTAGTCTCTGGCCCTCTCTGAAAGGTAGGGAGCATGGCTTGGAATACTCACCCAACTGAGAGGGACAGCATCTAAATACACCTCCCTCCCTGGGTCCATCCATGAGTTTTCTCCATAAGTTAAAAATAAATAGAGGAAAGGGAAAGAAACAAACCTTTACTTCTCTGTTTACCCCTCTGCATTTAATGAACAGTTGTTAACATGACTGAAACCATCTGATGATTTTTACCAAATGGAAAAATCTCCCTACAGGGGCAATAAAATAAATATTCAGGGACAGAGAGAGGCGGTCGTAAAAGGCATTACCCGGTTGTAAACAGAGGCGGGTTGTGGTGATCTATTACCCCTGCCTTGGCAGCTTTCAACAGTTCTGGGATTCCAGGAGGGGATCTGACCCAAGGCAATATTTACTTCTGTGGCTTTTTCGGCAGGTCATTGTGGGTATAATTCTGTCGACCAGTTGACTGGAGTTGAGATTTTGAGCAGGAAGCCGGAGCCCCAAGCACTCATAACTCAGGAAGGGTAAGGCACCCTTCCCAGGGTGTGCCAAGAAAAGCACATGGTACTATCCTGGCTGTCAAGGTGAGGGTCCCACACAACCAGGCCATTGTCAGTGGGATATACAGCTTGTTTGTACTTGGGCTGACGGTACCGATGGTTGACACATCTGTTGGCTGTATTTCAGCCTGGAGGCCCAGCTGTGTTTGGTGTTCTACTGTGCAAATGCATGGTCATTTCGTACACCTCCATGCACAGTCTTAGACTCCTTAAGGATCCTGAAGTCTAAAGGGAGAGTGTCACTTACACTCACAAGGACAAGAATTCTTTCGCTAAGGACCAAGCACTAAATTGATTCTTGAAGTGGCCACGGTCAGTAGCAGCCCCTGTGAAAGCGTCAGCGTGTCCAGTTCTTGGACAGAGCACAGTGATTATTGGGATGGACCACACAGTACTGCACGCAGGGGCGGTGTGTTTATGCCGTTTTTCTGAGGCAGCACACAGGCTCAGAATGGAAGCCGTGTCTCAAGATAGCATGAATCAGTCTTGTAGGTCTTGGCTCCTCATGTTGGCTTTCAGAGCTTCCTCTCTTGGGCCAGCGTGCTACTGAGCCTGACCCACACGGCAGAACGGACTGACTTCTGAAAGCTGTCTTGACCTCCACTTGTATACCATGGCATGTGTACGTGCACACGCATAAATAAGTAAATGTAGTTTGTCTGTTTTTTTAAGTTTTCTTCCTGTCTCCTCCCACCCCGCCCCCCGGCTGTTGAAATGTTTCAGCTTTGGATTTGGGTGCAGAAGAGTAAACGTCCAGCTCAGGGTGGACTTGTTGGTATGGGTATGGGTCAGTGCATCACAGACAGGCTCTGCTCAGTGGTTAAGAGGGCAGTTTAGTAACTTACAGAACAATAGATTGCAAAGAGCAAAACTGAGCCTCTCTTCAATCTGTTGAACAGTCTGCCATGGGGCATGTAGGGCATGGAAATCCAAGTGGGCGAGGACTGAAGCATGGGGCAGATCGAGTACCCAGGCAGACCATGGCAGCAGCTCCCATTGCTCTTTGACAGCCAGACCTTCCTGGAGCATTCTTAGCACAGTGTTCTAGGCCTCTGAAGACCAAGTCCCTCGCTTCCACCCTTGCAGACCTGAGAGGTTTGTCCCTAAACCCAGATGCAGGTTTTTAGAATGTAATGATTAAGATAGGCGTTGGAGCGTGACAGGAGCTGGAGATGGGGGCAGGGTCTGGTCTTCCCCCATGGTGGCACCTGTAAGCTCTGCATGTCCTGCAGAAGTGTGAGGAACATCTGTTCTTGTTTATCAGTTCCCAATTTACAGCTGACTCATGAAGTCACTCTTTTGTGTGCCCATCTCTCCTCTGGGTGTGTGGTGAGGCTGAGCACCATCTGCAGATGAGAAATCTGGAACTCAGGACTGGGTCTGAGGGTGTTTGTCTGAGTAGAGGGGGCAGGACAGTGTGTGGAGCAGCATCTCCTGGGGGTGTGGTCTCTAAAGGCTGATGCACCACTGGAGGGCTGTGAGCGGTGAAACCTTCTGCCTTGTCCTCCAGCAATGCCGACCTTAGTGTGGTAGTCAGCTTTATGTGGCTGTAGCAATTTACTTGAGGTAATTACCTCATAAAGAAAAAAAGAATAGGAGCTGAAGAGATGGCCCAGCAGTTAATAGGCTCTTGTAGAGGACCCGAGTTTAGTTCCTGGAACCCAGGTCAGGTGACTCATCATTGCCTATCACTTAAGGTCCAGAGAAATCTGACACCTCTGCCCTGCATGGGTACCTGGCACACAGATGCATACACACACACACACACACACACACACACACACACACACACACATACACACACACAGAGAGAGAGAGAGAGAGAGAGAGAGAGAGAGAGAGAGAGAGAGATTGTTTTTTTCTTAAAAAAAGAAAAAAAAACATTTATTTTGACTCAATTTTTGAAAGTTTCTGTTTATGAGCTGCTTCCCCTGTCATTTTTGAGGTGGTGAAGAGGCAGTCCATGACGGCAGACAATGCATGGTGGAGCAAGGCATGTGGCTGGGAAGAGAAAAAGAGGAAAGAGAGCCGAGTCCTATGATTCCCTCTGGTGACTCACTGCCAAATGCCGAAAGACTTCTCCCTGGGCCTCATTTCCCTATAGCCTCGCTATAAGTAGTATTTACCCATGGAAGTAAGAAGTTACACATGGAACTTTAGTGAGCCATTGAAGAGGCACACTACAGCCGCAGGACACTGGTAGAAAATGGTCCCTTCGGGCAGTCCCTAGGGGCTCCTGCAGGCTTTCAGAGGACCTGCGAACCTCTAAGCCTTCATACAGGGGCTGCTCAGGCAGTGGTCCAAATAACCAGATCCAGTCTGTGTCACAGGGAAAGCAGCCTGCCTGAGGTCCAGGAACACTTTAGCCATGGCCAGCACTCTCCTAGGTGGGAGAAGGGGAGGGGCTGGAGGAAGGAGGAAGGGCAACCATGTTGGCCATGCAGAGGAGGCTGGGGTGCACACACAGCTCTGGGTCCTTAGGATGACGAAGCTGCAGGGGTACACATCTGTCCCTCTCTGCCAGCCACCAAGGGCAGGGCTGACCTGGGGGTGGACTGCCACCTGCTCCTTCCCCTTTCCCAGGCTGTAGAAGTAAGACTCTCCTCTTGCTCTCCTCCAGCCAGCCAGGCCAGGTGTGTGCTTGCCCAAGAACACATCTGGGGCTAGGAGGTAGAGCAGGCTGTGAACAGCTGGACCAATTCTGGGAATGATGGAGGACCAAAGGAGAGAAAGGAACTTGTTTATTCAGGCGGAAATGCTTCATGTGTGCAGAATGTGACCTCCATTTCCAGGGTGCCAGATGGTAGATGTGTTTAGTTTTCAGAGAAAGGAAGAAGGAACTGGATGGAAAACCAATGATTTGGCTTCACAGTGGCCTGCTTCTCAACTCAGGTTCAGAGGGATAGTGTCCCTACCCAGTAGGAATACCCAGTGTGTCTGTGGGAAGAGCCCATCCCTCTCAGCACGGACTGGGCAGCAGTGTCCAGACAGGACCAGACAGCTGCTTGGTGCATGCTCAGTCCAGTTTAGATGAGTACGAGGGAGAAAGAGGTAAACTCGGAATCATGGCCAGCCTGAATCTCTACACTCAAGACTTGGGCCCTGAGGATAGAATCTGTGTGGCCTATAGCTACAGATCAGAGTTATTTTGAATTCAGTATGGGCCTGGTGCTTTTCACTCTTGGTAGGTTTTCGTTTCAGAAAAGGAGGTCAGTATTGAGCCAGGCCAGCCTGCATCCTGGTTCTGGACTTTCCACTTCCATAGACTGCCTATTTTCTTCCTTTCAGCATCCATTTCTACCAAGTCATAAATGCCTTGTCTTTAGTCCAAGAAGTTCTGTTGAGCACCAGTACCTCTTACCTTATGTCTGTGTGCCCTGGACACATAGGGCTGTCCCCAGGAGATGTCAGTGTCCTTACCTCCAACCTCCCTTTCTGTGGTGAGTGTCTTAGTCACGGTTCTATTGCTGTGAAGAGACACCATGACCAAGACAACTCTTATAAAAGAAAGCATTTAATTAGGGGCTTGCTTACAGTTTCAGAGGTTTAGTCCATTTTCAGTCATGGCAGGGAGCGTGGCAGGAGCTGCGTCCTGATCCATAGGCCAAGCAGGGGAAGAGAAAGAGGAGGGGAGACAGAGACAAAGAGAGAGGGGGGAGGGAGGAAAGACAGACAGAGACAGAGACAGACGGAGAGACAGACAGAGAGAGACAGAGTCAGAAAGAGAGACAGAGACAGAGGGAGACTGAGCCTGGGCCCCCAGTGACACACTTTCTCCAACAAGACTACACTTCCTAATCTTTGTAATTTTACCAAAGAGTTCTACTTCCTAGTGATTAAGCATTTAAATATATGAGTCTCTGGAGGCCATTCTTATTCCAAACACCACAGTGAGGGCATACTCACTACACAGGAGTGTCCTGGAAGACTTGTCCTTCCCTTCTAAGGGTTCTACAGTTTGTATCTTGAATGTCTCCCTAAAGTCCATATATTAAAGGGCTGATCCCCAAAATGATACCTCTGGGAAATGGTGGAACCTTTAGGAGGAGGGGCCTATTGGGATCAAATTAGGTCATTAGAGGGATATTGGGATCCTGATCACTCCTTTTCTCTGCTTCCCAGGTTCATGAGGTGAAGATTTTCTCTATCACAATGTTCTCTGTTATCATGGACCCAAAGCAACAGGGCCGATTGTCCTCTGAGTCCATGAACAAAAAACCGACCTTTTCTCCTTAAAGATTGTCCTGGACATTTTGTCAAGTGACAAAAGTTGACCAACACATGAAGTGACTAGAGGTTCTGGTGACGACCCATCTAATATAGCTTTCGAGCAAAAGTCCAAATGCATGCCTGGAATACTCAGAATCCTCACCTACTTCCAGGAGCAGAAGGGAAGCCCATCCCAGGGCAGAAGAAGGGACTCATCTGACAACCAGAGACACACAAGTCATCACACCTTCCTTTGACAGGAAAGGTAGCCAGGGTCAGGGAGTTTATCATTAGGAAGCAGAAAGGGTAAATTTGGGCTTTACCAGGAACTACCACTCCTGGCTTTCCATTCCTTCCAGCTGCCTGCACACTGTCAGGCAGGACAGAAGAGGCTCTCAGTGGGACTGGCTGCCTCTCAGGCATGGGCCCAGGATCTTGAGCCATACCAACACAGGCTTGCTCCCCAGAGAGGAGACAGGGCTGTAGGGGCAGCTGCTATCTCAACTAGGAAGGATGGATAAAAGAGGTTTATTTCAGCTAAATGTCAGAGAAGAAAGGATTTTAAAAGTAGAGTTGAAGTGGATGGAGTGAGACATTTGAGGAGCTGAGGAATGAGACCGAGCCCGGGGTTGTGTTGGAGACAACAGAACACATCTGGGGGAGCATGAAAGCAATCAGAAGGCCAAATAGGGGGAAGGTGGTCACAGAACAGTTAGACCAGAGGACAAGAAGGCACTCCAGCTGTCTGTTCCTGTGTCCCTAGCCTGTGGCACTAGTAGATTCTAAGAAGCAGTGCCTCTTCATTCCCCTGTGGCCTGGCTTCACTGTTTCCCAGGTCTGGATGGGACCTCAGGAGCACCCAGGGATGTCCTGTCTGTGCTTTCATACAGATATTTGAGGCCATGCTGGCACTGGCTTCACTGATGAGGGCAACCCCCAAACCACTGTCAGCCTCATCTGCTCAAGCTGTACAGCAGGAGCTGGGATCTCTGCAAGGTGGGCAGGGCCTCTCTTATCCAAGCTGTTCTCAGATAGCACAGGTGCCCTGTAAGCCATTGCTCGCCTGGGGCTAGACTTTAAGGGCACCCTGCTCTTCTCTCCAGATACCTGTCCCCGTCTCATTCCATCAACTGAGCCTGGAGAAGATCTCCAGGATGGCTCAAGACTGGCCCTGGTGGACTGCATCTGGGAAGGCGGCTTAAGTCTGTGAAATAAGAACAAGGCTTGAGAGTGAGGGACTGAGATCGGTGCTAACATGTGGCATGTCTATATGTGATGTTTTCTGGGTCACCCAGTAAGAAGGAAAAAAGGAAACCGGATCAGGCAGAAGGGACGTTGGGCTGTGACAGTCTTGAGAATTGCTCTTGCTGGACCTGAAGGGGCTCCAACTCCTAAGAAGTGGGGTTCTTTCTTCTGCACCGAGTCTGACGGTGTGGTGATCATGGGCAAAGTTCTTTCAGATGGAGGGCCATCTCTGATCGAGTGGCCAGCAATGGCTTCAAGGTGGCGTCAGCCAGAGGCATTATCCAGTGTCTTGGAGAAACTGGCCTTTCAGCTCAGCAGAAACCCTGGTGAGCATTCAGCTCCTTTCTCTTGTCTCTGCTTTGCCTTGCCAGATCATGCCTCAGCAGGGCTCTGTGATAGCAGAGAAGTCCAGCCAGTGGAGGCGCCAGGGGATTCAGAAGAATTCTTGTATCTAAGTAGGCTCACACAGAGGGCTGACCAGCTTCATCAGTCTGTGTGGACAGGGCTTTGGTGACATCTTAGGATGGCCAATGGAATTTCATGGGACACTGTGGATTGGCCAGGCTTAAGTGATTTTGAGAAACTTTTATCATGGAAACAGCAATAAAAATTCCACCAGCTTGCTGGAGCAGAGTGTCTACAAACGTTTTGCAAGGCGTTTTGTATTAGCCAAACATTTTTACAGTCAGAAGTGACTAAAACTCAACCAAATTAACTGAAGCTATGGTTGAGGAGGAATTTATTAGTTCTCATAAACTGACCGGAGAGGGGAAGGCAGGGGAGGTGGGCTGGCCCCAGGGGAGTCCAGATCACCCACTCCTCCATCTATGGATCATGCAAGGAGAGAAAGAGAGGCCTCACAGCTGGTACCAGCATCCAGAGGGACTGCCCACTAACATCCTTCTGGGGCACAGTAGACCTGGGTGGTGTGACCCTGCCTTGGTCTCAATGGGAGGGAAGTCCTCGCTCCCCTCTCCTACTGTAGCTGCTGGACTATACATAATCCCAGTCAGAAATGGTAGACATTTCAGCGTAAGCATGGACAGTAAGGGACTCCAGTTCGTCCTTTGTCACCTACCCAGCTACGTTGGCTTGTCCCTCTGAGGAAAATGCTTACAGGAAGGAAGAAAGGAGTCAGTGACATTTCTCTAGCTCCCATCATTTGGGCTCCTTCTCAGGTTTAACCCTTTTCTATTCAGAAAGGGCTTTAAAGTAAAATGCTCAAGTGTTACAAAATTTTTCTGAAAGACCAGGTTTCTTGAAAATTCCTAAGTTGACACTCAAAATTCCACAAAATTAAAAACATACATTCATCAGTATGAAATGTTCAAAACCTCCCTCCTGCAGTTAGTAGAGAACACGGGGGAATTGGCAAGTGTAGGGACTGGAGCCTGGCCAGCTCCAGAATCCCACCCAGGCACTCACAGCTGGCCAGCGGTGGCTGCAGGACAGCACCACCCCCTGCCCCTTACTGCTGGCTTTCTCACACTGTAGGAAGGTACCTGGGGCATCTGGGCAGGGACAATGTCAGCTTTCCTCTGGGTACAGATCCTGGCTAGGCCCTGTGTGAGTCAAGTGGCACAGGATGGCTCACGTGGGTGCTCTGTGGGTTCTGGAATTTTGGCCCCTTCACCTGGAGCTCACAGTAGTAAACAAGGAGGATGTCACCAATGACACTGCTCATCACGTGGCCGTCAGGTCTAGAGTCACTGGCCTTCATAGTCAACCCTCCCCCCAGGTCCACAATGGACCGCCATCTTGAAAACCTGTGTGAGATCTTCAGTGTATGAAACACTGAGTGACAGATGAACTTGAAGGCAGGATTACTGAACCTGTACTAGGAACTAGCACACACCGTGGCCATAGTCCTTATTTACTACAGTTGACACATAACACACTCTGTCATCATCACCTGTTAATCTAAGGGAGAAAAAAAAAAACCGGCTCAGGAGGCATCTGCGATATGCCTAACCCTAGAATGGTTGAGCTGCTAGACCAGCTGCCTGCCTGTCTGTCAGGTAGCTACTCCTGCTGAGTTCCAGGGAAAGTCATTTCACACCGAGGCTGTGAGCAAGCATCCCCATTTACCAACAGGGCTGAGTGAAGCCTTTTGCTGCAAGAGGATTAAGCCACTGTGAACCTTGTAAACTGAGAAGTAGTGTCCCCTTGCCCTTGGAGGTGTTGTGATCTTATCCACGAAGCTGGCCACTATCCAGGGAACACAGATTACAAGAGCACACATTTTAAAATCCCTCTAGGATGGAGAAGCGTATGAATCCCTGGCTTCTTATCCCTCATCCCCAATGCAGTTCCTATTTTTATCTGCAAGCAAGTGTGGATTTTCCAAACAAGACTCTGACCCAGAAGCTTAGGGCATCAAAGAGACTTCGCACCACCCCCACCCCTCCAGACCCACAATTCAAATGCAAAGCACTAAGGACGTGCTTAGGACTCCATCCTCTGAGGCAGCTCCAAGACGCTGGTACTCACTAAATGAACCTGGAATGGCCACAAGGAGAGAGATTAGTAACCTGTGACAAGTGAGGGTCAGAGAGGCCATATGACCTGAGATATTCAGTGTTGTCAGCCTTGACCCAGAGGGCTATGAACTTGGGGGACGCTGGTCCCCAAGCTGTGGTCTTGGTTATAATTGAGCCTGGTGAGCCCAGTCGTGAAAAGACCTGACTGTTGGAACAAAGACCACAGAAGCCTCCGCGCTTCATGGACCTGTAAACAGAGAGCGCCAGGAGACAATGCAGGTGCCAGACAATGCAGTCTCCACCCCTAGTGACAGATGCTCTTTCAAGGAAGGCCTTGCTCACTTGCACTTCAAGGTAGATATTTGTTTGTTTCCTCCCCAAAGGACAAAGCAGGGAGAACTCCTCACCCTTTCCGTAGTCCATGCTTTTCAAGGCCTATTAGTGAGGAGCCCAGGGCCAGGCCTTAAAACATAGCCAACCTCACAGCGCCCCGAGGCCAGAGAGCTGTGTGAGGGGGAGTTTCTGCCTCTCGATTCCTAAATTCATACCAGATGAGTTCCAGAAGATTAAAGTTATTGCAATAAGCCCCAGGGAGCCAATCATGATCTGCCTTATAACCTCCTTGGTTTACGGTGTCATTCACACACATCGCTTTCTACAGGGTCTTGAGGAGACTCGGAGCCTGCGGAGTTAACAAGGGGTTCAGAGGATGCCTGAGTGAAGCCTTTCGCTGCAAAGGGATTAAGCCCACTTGGTCCCCAGAAAACCATTTAGAGAGCCTACAGCAAGGCCTGTTTGGGGGAGTGGGTCTGGTCTGTGTCTTATTGTATGTCTGTCACAGCTAGGACAAGTGTTCAGAAATGAAGATGTAGCTCCCCAGTGTCCCCAGTTTGCCTAAGGTGTGTTCTTGGGGTGGTCATTTTTCTAAACCTTGATTTTTAAAAAGGAGCTAAATGCCAGAAAAAAAAAACAGATAAGCCATAAATTGGGAGATCTGGTCCAGGATTTTTGTTTTTGTTTTGTCCTTTGATGTTGCTCCCATGCTTTTAAATCCTCGCTCCTGCCCCCCTCTCTTTCTCAAAGTGCCTCTGGGAAGCAGAAGATAAATCTTTCCAGTTCTCACTTCCTGTGTTCAGTGTCCTCAGGACCTGGACCACCTCCAGGGACTCCCTGCCTGACCTAGAGAAAGCACTCCCCCGACACACTGGACCCCCGACACACTGGAAGTCACCCCCACGCTCCAGAACCCCACTGCTTGCCCTTGTTCCTTAGCACCTCAGGCTAGGCAGCCCTTACCTCTGCTTTCTAGAAAATTCTCAAGTGAGGAAGGTTGGAACACACTGAAGAGCCTGCAGTGTCTCACCCGTACCCTAGATCTCTGCTGGACCATCCAGATTCCAGGTTCACCTCTACGCTCTGAGACACACCAGGGTGCCCCACACTGGTGTCCACACCCCTCCCGAGGAGGCTCCACTGTGCTTGTGACCCAGAGTGGTATGGTCTTTTCCCTTCTGATAAGATCTCAGCCTCACTGGCTCGGTGACAGACGCCAGGGAAGCCAGCAACGTGAGGCCAGCTCCTAATGCCCAATTCTCACTTTGTCCTTCTTTTTAATGCTAAGATTTAGGCGGTGGGGGTGAGGGGCGCTGGAAACTAGTCTGGGGCTTTTCCTTTTCTATGCTGTTTTTGATTTCCATGTCAGACCTGCAGAAACAATCCAGGGTCCCTGTCCCCCCATCCCCACCCTTTCCCCCAGCACACCATGCTGAGGGGCAGCTTAGACAGACTTTGAATGCTCGGGAAAGGCTGGGACTGGCTTCTGTGGGTGTGGCTCTCACCGTGGCTGTGATTTGGTTTGCACTTCGGGCTCTCTTGTCACCCGGGCTTCCTGGGGCCCTTTGCCTGTTCTTAGAAAGTGGGGCACTTCAGGTTTGAGCTCGGGAATATAGTTGCATGAATCTGTTTCTCTTTTGTTATACCTGTTTGGATGTGGCCATTTATTCTTTTTCATACTCTGCTCTCTCTCTCTCTCTGTCTCTCTCTGTGTCTCTGTCTGTCTCTCTGTCTGTCTCTCTGTGTGTGTGTGTCTCTATCTCTGTCTCTCTGTCTCTGTCTCTCTCTTTCTCTCTCTCTGTCTCTCTCCCTCTCCCTCTCTGCCTGTCTTATATATATTGACTCTGCTTTCATGTTACTGGTCTGTTTTTGTTTTTCTTGAGTGGGCGAATTGATGTTTCTTCTCTCCATCCCAACCAAAAGACAAAGTTTGCACACTCTTCTTCTCTTTTCACTTCTGATGCCATTTTTTTTTTTTTTTACTATTTTTCCTCCACTGGCACTAATTTTAAAAATGTACTTATAATTCTTTAATTAATTTTTGTATGCAAGTGTTCGTGAGAATACATCATGTGTGGAGGTCAGAGTACAACAGGCCAAAACTCCCGCTCTTCTTCCCACTACATGGGCTCCAGGGATAGAATGCAGGTCGTTAGGGTTGGCAAAGAGCACCTGTCCGGGCTGAGTTGTCTTGCTGACCCAGAATTCTTAATTCACTTGTGTTTGTGTGTGTGTGGTGTGTGTTTGCAGTGTTGAGACTGAACTCAGTGCTTTACACATGCTAGACAAATGCTCTACCATCAAGCTATGTGCTCCATCTCTGCCCTGAGCTATTAGGCAAGGCCTCACATTGTAGCCATGCTAGGTTCTATGAGAGTCTCCTGCCGCTTTGAGATTTCAGTATTGATGGGTTTTTAGATTTGTATAACTTCCAGAGATTAGACATATTCCAGAGCTGTAACATCTGGGATGTTATTGAGAATTCAGACTGTGGGTCAAGAACTTTTGGCTCCAATGTTTTGTTTTTCTCCATAGTTTCCTGTGACCTCGCACTGTGGCCATGCAGTTCCTGAACTCAGCTCCTCCCGTGGGAAGCCTGGATCAGGGGGATGAGATGCTCCATGGTGAGGGTGCTGCTTTTACCCTTCAGCTCACTCTGACCAGTGCTGGATGGAAGATGATGGGGGCTAGGATTTGCTGTCCAACCCCCCACCCCCACCCCACCCCTGCAACCAAATCAGCTTCACTGGGAACAAAGAGTGCCCTCCTTCAGGCAAAAATCTTGTGCCTGCTGACTTCGTTTCAACTCTGATTCCCTGAGTGCAGTCCCAGCTGGCCTGCAGTTAAGAGTTAGTTTTCCACAGACAATCTAGGAGGTTCCTACTTCCACACAGCAGGTTACTATTCCTGTCTGTAGTGAGATCCTGGGTGCATGTGAGAAGTTACTGGGTGGGAGGCTTGAAACATCATCTTTCCTTAGCTCTAGATCTGTTTGTCCTCTGCAGGAGTTGAACTCTTTGAAGCAGGAGTACTCAGATTCCCTGCTCTTCTGTGGTTGCCTTTCAGGTATCTGTAGTTGACTGCATTCCAGAAATACCAAGTGGAAAGCCCCCAAAATAAGCAACATAAGGGAGTCTCATGCTATCTGACTCTTATCTGACTCTGTCTTATCCAGGGAGTGGAACATCTGCCTGACCATAGTGTCCATGCTATACACATTATCTGGCCGCTAATCGCTTAGCAGCCTTCCCATTTGTCATATTGATTTGAGAACTACAGTGCTTGTTTTCGAGTAGTCTAAATCTGAGTCACAATAACTTTGTGCCTTACTGAAAGGTTCACAACACTTCCCAAGGCCATGCCCGGCCGGCCAACACACCCGGCCCAAATAGCCTTTCCGGTTCAAGGCGTCTGGTAACTAAGGCGACCGACCACCCGGACACCCGCCTGGCGGACTCCAACTACCCGGACACATCCGCCTGGCGGACTCCAACTACCCGGACACATCCGCCTGGCGGACTCCGGGTCAAGATAGCCATTTCCGGGTTAAGGCGTCTCGCGTGACCGGGATCCGTGAGGTCACGTAGCCACGCAAGCGCGCAGCATGGCTACGTCACCCACGTCTACCTGGACACACCCCATACTATAAAAAGCCACCATGATCGTTCTGATACCCCCTCTCCTCACGTGTCTTCACCCCGCGTGGACCCTCACTTCCTCTCTCCCCCCCAATAAACTCTATCAGCGTATTCTGTCGTGTTTCGTGACGCTTTCTTGCAGGGTAACAGCGCAAAAATACTAACACTTACCTCACTGCATATCGTGGAGGCCTCCCAACCCTTTGAAGAATATATAACCAACACACTGAAATACAGTACAAAGGAGACAGCACAGCCACATATATATTAAATATCTTTTCATAATGGTTCTAGTTCCTTATTGGCCATTACAGTAATCTCTTACTGGGCCTAATTTATAAGTTAAGCTTCATAGTAGATATGGGTATATAGAAGTGATACAGGAAATCTTGGCATATGTTTCCCTCAGATACAGGAAAATGATTTTTTTTTTTTTCACACTCAGAGATTTAGCAACTTGCCCAGTGCCTGTTGGGGGTGGCAGTTCCTGTTTCTGCAGATCCCCTACCTAGCAGCAGAGGGACTGGACCATGGAATGGAAGCCTCTGTTGTGTGGCTCCAACAGTGATGGTTAACCTCTTGGCTCACATCACCATGGCTACCTGTCACGGCACAGGTGGTGGCGGAGCAGCATAGGGCATATTCTTTGTTATAAACACCCCGTGTGTACACCGTGGCCCTGTACTAGTGACTTTACACAATGCTGTCATAAAATGCCTGGCAACAGCAATGGGAGGAAGGAAGGGTTGAGTTTGGCTCATGGGTTTAGAAGAAATCCATCTGTCATGGCATGAGGTTTCTCTTTGAAGGTGATAAAGCATGGAATTACAGTCACTTTGCACCTTCTGTGGTGGTCTGAATGTCCCTATAGGCTCAGGCATTTGAACACTTACTTCCCAGCTAGCAGCACTTTGTGGGGAGGTTATGGGGAGGTGCGGCTTTGCTGGAAGAAGTAAGTCATTAGGGGAATCTTTGAAAGCTCATAGCCTCACCAATTCCGGTTCATTCTCTGCTTTATGTTTGCAGTTAAAGATGTGATCACTCAGCTTCCTGCTAACATGCCTGCCCCCTTGCTGCTGCCATGGCTCTCTGCCATAATGGAATCTCATTACTGTATAACTGTGAAGCAAAATAAACTCTTTTATAAGTTGTCTTGGTTACAGTGTGCTATCACAGCAACAGAAAAGTAACTAGTATGTCCTTCTTGTCTGCAGCTAAATGGACACACACTCATTTCCCTTTCAGACAGCACGTTTTCCTATCTCTCCACTCTTTCGCATTGTAGATCTGAACAAAAGTAGCGAGCAGTAACCATGCCACAGCCTGAAAACTGTCCTGTCTTGAAATTTCTGCCACCAAAGAAATTAGCCCATTGCTTTTGAGTCCTGTTTCATTCAAGTTCTCAGGCAGAATGAACTCAGAGTCTTTGCTGGGACATAACATGGATGGCTGTTCGCCCAGTTCCTGATGCCTAGTTCCTCTCTGAAACCTCAGGAGCTGGGCCTCCATTGTCTACGTTAGGATGCTGGCCTTCCTAACTCCCACCATCATGGCCCATTAAACTCTAGGGCTTCCCTAACCTGCAGCTCCAAACACTTCCACATTTCTCTCTAACAGCCGCTCCAAAGGCAAGCTAGAACTTTGTGACCAGTAGCAGATCCCAGGAAGTGAGAATCACTCTGGAGTTTGGTAGTTTTCAGCCTGAGCTCTGCAGACTGATCAGCCTCTGACACCGCCTTTCTTTTTTTTTTTTTTTTTTTTTTTAAAGATTTATTTATTTATTATGTATACAGCATGTATGACCAGAAGAGGGCACCAGACCTTATTACAGATGGTTGTGAGCCACCATGTGGTTGCTGGGAATTGAACTCAGGACCTCTGGAAGAGCAGTCAGTGCTCTTAACCTCTAAGCCATTTCTCCAGCCCGTCACCGCCTTTCTTTATTTCACTGCTCTAGAGCCTGATGCACTGTTGCTCCAGTAATCTGATTGACACCTCTGGGTGTATTAGCCCAGTGGGGAGATTGATACTTAGGCGATCTTGAATCTGCTAAGACAAGTCCCTCTCCTGTACAGGTCTCAGTGCTGTGGCTGCTTCCCCCAGTCTCAATACTCCTGGAAGCGTGAGCATTAGCCGCCCCGGGGCTGGGTCTCCTAGGGTGGGAGAACACAGACAGTTCATAGATGTATATAGATTATATAATGTATGCAACATTAAGTGCGGCCAGCAAAGACCCCTGGTATACAAACAAGGGAGGCTGCTAATGTGAAGGAGATGGACCTTGGTCAGTCGTCTAGTACAGGTTCAGTATCAGCATAAGTCACAGAACACGGGAGTCCACAAAATTCTATTGATTCCTTCTCTATTAAAAAAAAAAAAAAACTAGCTCTCTCTAATTTTCAAGAACATGGAAGCTGCTCCAACATATCATCTTTTTTCCTTTTGTTCTTTCCCTTTTTTCTACACATTTAGCAGTAATTTTGCTTCATTATTCAATTCTTAAAAAGTTTATCCCCATTATGTGGTTGTGTTTATATATGCTTCCCATTATTGAGCAATCTCTGACTTTTCTTTTCTTCTATCTTTTATGTCTCTTTTCTACTATAATTTTGGTAGACTTTTGACTTTGCTATACTTAAAAAAGCTTATGTTTGAATTTATTCCCTTATCTATTCATATATATATATGTATATATATAATTTTGTTTTGAGCTTTTTCATTAGTAAGAAGTCTTTGTTTTAATTGTTGTTTGCCTTTTCTTCCTTACAATTTTCTTTGTAATCTCCTGCTGTTTTAGCACTCACAAGAGTCTTCCGCACTCCTCTTCTTCTTCGCATTGATTTAACCTTGTTTGTCCTCTGTTTATCTCATTTCAATTTCTTCTTTCTTGATCTCATCCATTTGCTCTTTCCACATTTCCAATGAAAAAATTTAACATCATAGAAGTTCTGCACTGGATTTGCTTCTACAGTGTTATGTTTATAAGTGATATATTATAGGGATTTTCAGTGTGTTTCTGTTTCTCATACAGTTGGATGCTGCTCTCACAAATGTTTGACTTCAGTCTTCTAGATGTAACTGAGAATTGGGCCCACAAGAGTAAACCACTCAATAAGACTCCATAAAACATGAAAAGATATATCCAAATTAACAGAGGTATAAATTCTGGCCAAGAATCACAAGAAAAAAGAAAAAAATAAGGCAATGTGACTCCTCCAAAATACCACAATGCCTCCAATATCAGGGTCAAAGACTGAAATGGATAAAGATTTCAAAACTTTATTGGTGAAAAATGTTTGGTGACCTCAAAGATGATTTAGAGAGTCAGGTGACTTCAACCCAAGAGCTGCAGAGAAAGGCCAGCAGCATGCATGCTGGAAAAGGTGTGAGCACACAGGTAAGAAAGTCAGTAACACAGGGTCTGGATGAAAGGTCAGACATGGAAAACTTCAGCAAGGGACTGAGATGTGAAAGTTAAAACCAACAGGAAAACGTTGAAACAAGAAACAACAGATCAAATAAAAAGCCCAGAGGAGAGCATCACCAATACACTTGACCAAATAGAAAAAAGAACGTTATGGATGTGGAAAAGATCAATGAAATACATTCAAATACCAATAAAGGAGAAAAGGCATCCAGTAACTAACAATCTTAAGAATCCTCAGACTACAAGACAGAGCTGAGATAAAAAACTAAAGGCTTAAAATATCAATTCAAGGAAACTATAGTGGAAAATTAAAAAATGTAAAAAGATAATACTCAAATACACGAAGCATTAGCCGCTCCCCCGCCCCCACTCTAACATGCATGACCAGAGAAGAAGCTTTCCCTGGCGTCTTACAGTCAAGATGTCAAAAATATAAGGCAAAGAAGCAACATTACAAGCTGTAGAGAAAGCCACCAATCTCCCACAAAAGCAAACACATAGTAAGTTCAGATCTATTGCCAGAAATCCTAAAAGCCAGGAAAGCATGGGACAGTATATTCCAAGTCCTGAAAGCAAATAACTGACAGCCAAGATTTCCATATCTGGTAAATTTACCTTTCAAAATTGACAGAGAAATGAGACAGGAACAAAGTAACATAGCTTATAGTCATCAAGCCAGCACTATGAAACAATTAACGAAAAGACAAGTCTTAATCACAAGAAAGAATATGTTTTGACAGAAATCGGCTAACATTGGAGTTAGGAAAGAGTTCATCATGTCTAATTCAGTAAGCCAACACATCCCGAATACTAGTAAGGGAGAAATAAAAGAACAAACAATTATTCTAACAACCATAAAAATAACAACAAGAAAAATCACAGGAAGTATTAAGAATAAATCTCTCAATAATAAATAAATATAAGTGGCTTCAACTCATGCATAAAGAGATGCAGCCTAGGTGATTGTTAAAACAAACAAACAAACAAATAACAAATAAAACAACAACAAAACCTAAGAAACAACTATCTGTTATTCCCAAGGAACACAGCTTACTGAGAAAGACACTACAGAATGAGAGTCAAAAGAGGAATCAATCTATCAAATAAATGGAAGCCAAGAGGCAGCTGGCACAGTTATTCTCATATTTGACAAAGAAGATCTCAAAGCAAAAACAGAGATATAAAAAGGCCACTGTATTTTAGTAACAAGAACAAATCATTAAGATGATACAATTGTAACAGGTGTGCACTGAATGTCAGCGCTCCTAATTTACAAAGAGAAAACTTAAATATCATATAGGTCCTGATGCAATAATAGCAGGTGAATTCAATACCCCACTTTAGTGTTTAGACAGGCTGTACAAAGTGAAAGTAAGAAACTTTAGAGTTAAACTACGCTGCAGACTGATGTAACAAATACCTACAGAATATTCCATCCAATGGATACAGAATACACATCCTCTGCAGCAGAGTATGGAAACTCCTCAAAACCAAACCATGTTCCAGGCTGGTAAGTCTTAACAAATACAAGAGAACTAGAAGGACTTCTTGTATCTTCAACACCACAGTGGAATACAGCTGGAAATCAACAGAGTGCTTTTTCTGAGTGGAATTGAGAATTGAGCCTTCAAGAGTAGATGATATGCTCTACGTAAGCTTCTGACTTGGCAAGGAAAGTGGGAAAAGGGAGGACGAGATGGCAGAGTTGGCTTGTCGTTTCTTGTATCTGACAAGATAGATGCCTGAGAAAGGCAGTACAAGCTATGTCTGCTAACTTGGGACCACTGGGGAGAAGCAGATAGTAAAGAGAGGAGTCGGGCTGCAGTGCAGCAGACAGCCCTCAGATCTACTTACAACACAGGAGAGAGGGAACCCAGGGTTCAGCATGGAGACGGGAGTCTTAGTAATGGTCGCTAAAGGAAACCACGTGTCTTGGTTGCTTTTCTGTTGCTGGGAAGTGACATCATGACCAAGACAACGTATAAAAGAAAGCCGCCGATCTGAGGCTCATGGCTCCAGAGGGTTAGAGTCCGTGACCATCATGGCAGGGAGCAGCAGCAGGCAGGCAGGCATGGCACTGGAGCAGAAGCTGAGACCCTTGCTTACCGGTCCACAGCCACAAGGCAGAGAGAGAGAGAGAGAGAGAGAGAGAGAGAGAGAGAGAGAGAGAGA
>CABHPQ010156981.1:10306-26165 GCA_902168405.1 Peromyscus aztecus | reverse complement strand
GAGAGAGAGAGAGAGAGAGAGAGAGAGAGAGAGAGAGAGAGAGAGAGCTAACTTTGAGTAACTTGGACTTCTTAAACCTCAAAGCCCATCCCCAGTGAACACCTCCTCCAACAAAATCACACCTTCTAGTCCTTTCCAAACAATTCTACCAGCTGGGGACCAAGCATTCAAATATATGAGCCTGCTGGGGCCATTATCACGTGAACCACCACACCATGATAATTTAAATACTGCTCTGCTTGTGAGCTGCCTGAATTGGGAAAGGTTTTAAAACAAGGAATGTAAGATCCTCTCAGAATTGATCAAGAGACTGTGGGATATGGTGACACATGGGTTCAGTCTGAGTGCCACCAAGAGAGACTGAGTTCCGTCCTCCATACAAGGTTGCACAAGCTGCAGCAGTACAGATGATCTCTGATGAACTGGCTCATGTGAGCCATTGGGGACAATTGGTTCCCACTGCCATAGGTCCCCATGAGTATCTAGGACTGGAAGACAATAGAGACAGGGCAGGCATTACTAGGAGGATTGGGTATGAGAGGGGTAGTGTTTGACACTCAGTTCACTAGTCCAGATATATTTAAATGATCATATTAATTATGTTCATCAGAGACTATGTTCTTAGGAGAGTTACTAAAGTGGGTAAGTTGACAAGGACCTCAGAAATGGTGTGGGGATTTAGTGGTGTGGCCAAGTCCCATCCATGGTGGTCTGCCATTATTATGAGGTACATGAGGCTCTGTCAAATATAAATACCTTAAATCAGCAAAGTACAAGGCAAATCAAGAGGGGATGATAAAAAGGCAAAACAGACAAAGCGGTCTGTCCAGGCTACTTGAAGATAAATGTGGCAAGATTTGTGTTGAGCTAGAGTTTCTGGGAAAGAAATGAACAGGGTAGTGCTATCCAAGTTAGCTTTCGAAAGGCTTTAAAGCCTGAGCAACAATTCACAGAGGATAAATAAAACAGTGCAGATTAAAAGAAAGGTCAAGTTTGACCTAGAGGTGGTGTCTTCTTACCACCATTTCTCCTTCAGTAAACTATACCAGAGGAGGAGATCAAGTGCCCAGCTCAGTGAGGTTTTTAGTGGCCAGGTTCGACCAAAGGAAAGCCAAGGACCATAGTGCTGACTTAGAGGCTTCAGAACAGGAGAACAGCTCTAGCAACAGACACGGCAAGTTAGAGCATAACTCTGCTCCCTCTTGGGACTAAGCCAGGCCAAGCAATGCGAACAGATCCTATAGAGATCATCAAAGGTGGGAAGATGTTTAGTGGTCCCACCCCAGGATAGCCCAGGATGAGGAAACTGGATAGCTTGTGGAAAATGGCTGTGGATGATGGAGAATTAGGTGGAGTAGTATCTCCCATCTATTTCACTGTTTCCAAAGTTGCTCTTTTGATGAAGCAATCAATAAAAGTTATGAGATCATTTCATGCTGTCTTGGACCTGGCCAACACTGCTGTCATTAGCATCCCTTCAGTTGTCCAAGACCAACTGACGCTTGTTTGGAGCAGACAATGGAGAGCATTCAGAGATCATGCTGGCCTTCTATAAAGTGTGTCTTTCTAGAAGATGCTAACTCTTGAGACTCACAGATTTGTAGAGAACGCCTGGAAGAGCAGTAAAAGAGCAGTTAAGAAATTTAAAGGAAGGCATTCAGCATGGAACGGCACACCTACAGGTCACAAGGTTTTTGTGTAAAAATCCCAGTAGTAGAGGTGGGCTATTGCTGTATGAGTTAGTGGCCAGGGATGTTATAGAGGCCTCTCAACCATAAGCTAGAGCCACAGCTATTGGTTACATGCCAGAATTAGACAGCAAGACCCTATTGTTGAAAACCAAAATATGTTTTGGTTTCAAGACATGGGAGAAATCAAGGTGAGGCGGAAGTGTCTTCCTTCTTGGCTGGCTTTCATGAAGCTGGAAGGTGCCATTGAAAAGACCAAGCAGATGCCATAATAGGCTGCTCAGTCTTCTCTCAGAGATCAGGCCTCAATTTCAGTTTCCTGAGACTTGAGCAAGCAGTTTCTGGGAGGGCCATGAACAAAAGACATAGTCCTTGCAGTAGCTCCCTTTCTGCACGTACTCTGACCGCTCAAAGTTCAGCCAGTTGTTTACTGTCTGGGACCCCTCACCAACTTAGAGCTATGTACATGAGTCAAGGACAGAGCCTGGGACTTGTCCAAGCTTTCCCAAAAATGATAACTGTAACCCCCAACCAGTAAATTCAGAGGTTACATACCCTCACTCAACCCTATGACACAAAGGCCTGTACCACCCTGCTTGTGGTTTTTCCCTTTAAAAACACCTCATCCTGAGACTCAGGACTGTCCTCCTCCACTTGCTGTGTCAGAGTGTTGGACATGGACCATACCCGGGCTTGCTTGTAATCAATAAACCCCTGTGTGTTTTGCACTGGGTATCGGCTCTGTGGTAGTCTTGTTCAGGTGTGTGTGTGTGTGTGTGTGTGTGTGTGTGTGTGTGTGTGTCTTGTGACATGGGTACAACACCATTTGCTCTGCTAAGGGAGACTTCTCATCAAAAGTTCTGCTCAGCTACAGACCCTGTGTATTATAATATCAACATATCAGGTAAGATACACCCACATGTGAAATGGTGACACAGAGGTTATGGGTGCAGCCAATTGTTTTCTGATCGGATTTACGGCCCTAGTTAATAGAGGGAGCTCATGTTTAGCACTGTAAATCAATGGGACTCATAAACACCATGGGAAGACCACTGCTATTGTTTTGTTAAATGGATGTGATAAGCCTGTCAAATTGCATTCTCAACTTCTGTGTTTATGACCATGGATTATTGTTTCTTTTATCCTCTGTCATCCATGAAGGGAAACTTATTTGTAACAGGCAGTTAGCTATAGAGATTCATAATTGGTCAAGCACCTTGGAATGAGTGACTTCTTGTTGCATAGTAGCCCAGTGCTCAGCTATAAGTAAAAGATAATAATCAAATATCTCTATTACTGCCTCTGAGACTCAGGGGATATTATGGGATGGACAGGAAGAATATAAGAGCCAGAGGAAGGGATGGGATATTGAGTAGCTATTTCCTCTAGGAGGTCTTAAGACTTAGGAAGTAAACAGAATGTACGAGGTATGGGAAGCTCTTGAAACTTACAGATTCATAAAGGCTCTCCTCAAGGTCATAAACCAGCAAATTTCTGAGAAGAACACAGCTGGCCAAGTTGCCAGCAAGATGTGGAGGGAGCAAGATGGGATCCAGCATTTGTGAGTTTGGTCGCAGCTACTTTAGAGCTAGTCATTGATTCTTTTTTTTTTTTTTTGGTTTTTCGAGACAGGGTTTCTCTGTGTAGCTTTGCGCCTTTCCTGGAGCTCACTTGGTAGCCCAGGCTGGCCTCGAACTCACAGAGATCCGCCTGGCTCTGCCTCCCAAGTGCTGGGATTAAAGGCGTGCGCCACCAATGCCCGGCATCATTGATTCTTTAAGATAGAGACTTTGGTAGAAACATTTCTTTGGTCTCTCATAGATGTCTTATCTGGAGTGAGCAGACATGTATTCCTATGTCCTAAAAAATGTCACACAGCAGGGCCTCAAGAAGGGAAATCCTGAGAAAGGTCCCTGTATCTCCCTTTCCCCAGCTTGTCATCTCACACTAAGCTCACCCAGCGTTTATCAACTAGTTAAAATGGTTTAACTAAATCCGCTTACTAGTTTGTTGTGTAATATTTGTTTATACTGTAAAGATGTGTCTCTGCCTAAGGTGCCTTCTGATTGGTTTAGTAAATTGCTAAATGGCCAATAGCTAGGCAGGAGAGAATAGGTGGGACTCCCAGGCAGAGAGAGAGAGAAACTGGGTGGAGGAATCTAGGTGCACGGGTTCACCAGTGAGACACCGAGAGAAAATAGGAAGTGAGGGATGGAAGGAAGGTAACGCCATGTGGTGGAACATAGATTAATATAAATGGGTTAATTTGTTATAAGAGCTATTCGAGAACAAGCCTAAACTAAGGCCGGGCTTTCATAATTAATAATAAGTCTCTGTGTTGTTATTTGTGAGTGAGCAGCCCCCCCCCCCCCCCCCCAAAAAGGTACAACTACACCAGCTTTTCTGTCACTTGGAGATATCTATCCAGGTAAGTGAGATTTAATCCCCATTTCTCCCTGCAGGAACTTGTTATTATCTAGATTTGGGGTTATTTGGTTGACTTATGATCACATTTCTCTGATGAGTTCAAACAAATTCACTCACTGGAAATTTGTCTATGTCTGTGTGTTCCCCTTTACCCATCCCCAGTCCCATGCCAGGACAATGCTTTGCTACCTGAGCAGACAAAGGAAGCCTTTTCCCCAGTCTCACACACAGAAAGAGATGCTCTCTCAGTCAGATATGTGATCCTGAGCTACCGGACCTCTTTCCTGGAGAGACAACCTATGACTAGCTCCCAAGGCCTGCTCTTGTTTGGAGAAGCACATCTGCCTGGAGTTGAGCTTGCCAAGAAACCACAAGTTGCTCAGCCAGTCTCCTGAGCATGGCAACTTTCCCATTTCCCATGTTGGAAGGGGCTTTGGAAAATAGAAAGCAGGACTGAGCTGTGCTTCAGCCTGGGCGTGTGTCCTCCAGCATGAGAGGAGCCAGCTGGGGGTGTCCTGATTGGAATGGAACCTCAGCAGAGACCGAATCTTAGGCATTGGGATTGCTGGTTCGTGTGCCAGTGCTGTGTGCAGCAGTCAGGGCTTGCAACTCACTGGACCAGGGCTGGAGAGTGGAAGCCAGGGCCTCCTGTTTCAAACCAGGCCATGTAGTCCCTTGGCATAGTTGTAGGAAATGGTAGGAAGAATATGACTCTTAGGATGTGTCTAACTAAGGACTTTACTTTTACCTGAGGAAGTGAATCCATCAGTTGCTGAAGGACAAGCTAGCCCAGGAAGGAGACTGTTTGTCCCCCCTCCTCCCTGCAGGAACTGGGGAGGTAGGAGCAAGGTAGCATGGAGGTGACTTTTCCACTTAAAGAGCTTGTCCAAGCTGCAGTGACAGACAAACGCTGTTGTTCACCTTTGGCATCAGGATTTATAGCCCTGCAATTCTGGAGGCTAGGGGTAGAAACTGAGGCACTGGCAGAGCCAGTTCTTCCCGAGGGCATAAAGAAGTGCTCCGGACCCCTCTTCTTAGATGGGTACATCTTCTCCTGTGCCTCGGCATGACCTTTCGCCTGTGTGCATCTATTCCCATGCGTACAATTCTCCATCCTGGAAGGACCCACTCTCGTCCAGTATGACCTCACGTCAACCAGTTTTTCCTGTGCAAAACCCTGTTTCCAAACAAGGTCCTTTACTGAGGTTCTGGAGGTTAGGAGCACATGCCATTCTTAGAGGGAGGTCACAATTCCTTCTACGCCATTCCTCATTTGAGGGGTGGACTATTGAGACCCGAGGGAAATGAAGTAGGTGAAGGGCACTTCACTGCTGATACTCAGTGAGGGTCAACTGCAGGGTCTGTCCCTAACTAGAGCTGTGACTGAATCTAGCCAGCTTCTTGGTCATTTGAAGTTACTGTCTTAATGAGTTGACCTCTTAGTGACAACCTCCCCAGAAAAGAGTTCCACAGAGGAACAAGGATTTTGAGAAACAAAAAAGAAAGTGGTGCATTGGATACAGACAGAGCTGCAGACATGCTGGGCATGCAGGGCATGCTGGGAGGGAGGCTAAACTGAGCCTATGTCACAAGCGGACAGCTAGGAGACAGTCTAGCAGAGAAGAGTTCCAAAGTGGGGTACATGAGTCAGAGCTGCTTAACCTGTGGGGTTGCAGAAGTGAGGAAGGGGGGAGTAGTGAAGCTGGGGAAGGATCCTGCTCCTGAGGACCACCGGCTATAAGTGTCGTGTTAAGTAAAGTTACAGGAAGCAAGTGGAGGGATTTGAACTCTGTGCCTACTTGATCATCCTTAAATTTGAAGAAAACCACTCTTTTTTTTTGTTTGTTTTGTTTTTTTTTTTGTTTTTCGAGACAAGGTTTCTCTGTAGCTTTGTGCCTTTCCTGGAACTCACTTGGTAGCCCAGGCTGGCCTCGAACTCACAGAGATCCGCCTGCCTCTGCCTCCCAAGTGCTGGGATTAAAGGCGTGCGCCACCACCGCCCGACTGAGAACCACTCTTAGGGTTGGTGACATATGATAGACAAAGAGGTTCACAAAGCCCTTCCTAGGTCTCAAACCTCATGGCTTAATTGTGGTCCCATGTTTAGCACAGAAGAATGACATCTGTCACTTTCTGTTTGGTAGATTTTTTTTTTCTCATCATAATGGAGGGTCAGTGTTTGAGGAGAACAGGAAGAGAAGAGGGACAAAAGAGGAAGAAGTAAAGAAGAAAGCAGGGAGGGAGGAGAGAGTAAGCTGACAAGATGTGGTTTAAGTTGGCATAATGGAAGTCTATAATACATACGTGTATGTGCACAGCAGGGGGTGCCTGACATCTTCCCTTCGTAGGGGGTATACCTACAGGTTTAGTGACCTGCAGCTGAGATGCTTGGCATGTCGAGGGTTAAAAAAGTCACTTTGCAGGTCTGAATCTCAGATCTCAGCGGCACCACATGGACTTGGTGAATTCCTTAGCGAGTGTACTGTCACGGGCCATGCTTTCTTCCCTGCTGTTGTTGCTGGTTTGTGGTGCTGGAGATGGAGTCAAACGCTGTCGGCCTGAGCTACACCCTAGCCTGTCACACTCCCAGGTCCTTCGGTGGGCACTGCTGATGTTATGTGCCTGTGGAACAGATCACTGTGGTCGTGTCCAACCAGGACGGACACAGCAGTGAATCTCCCTTGTCTTCAACCTTTTCCTTTTTTTTTTTCTTTTTTCTCCTCTAAATAGCAACCAACTATCACCATGTTTCTCCAAGATGCCCTGAGAGCTGAACTCTGCCCATAAGTACAAACCCTTCCTTCTTCTAAGGTACCCTTCAGGTATCACTTCCTGTAGGTAGAAAGGCCACAGAGAGCCAATTCCTTCTGTCTTCCTTTCCCTCTGCCAGGAGCAGATGACAGCGTGGAGTTGTGTATCTGTGTTCTCACTCTGTGAAGCCTGGGCTCTGGAGGCTAAGATGCCTGTTTTTGACACTTGCTGGTAAGTTATTATTACACCTCTCAGGGCCCTATGTTGCCTTCACAGTGGCTCCCTGTAAGCCATGCAATGTCAACGTCTGCACTGGAGCCCTTGGGAACACAAGTGGATAGCAGGGTGAGACTCAGATATTGCTTAGGCCACATGCAGATCCAGAGCCTTGACTCATTGGAGGACTTGCCGACGACAATGAGCTAGGAGGCATGCCTGTTGTTCCCCTGTTTACTCTTCTCACTGGGTGACATTCATGTCCTTGAATGTTGCACAGCTCTATTTCCAGACTGAACTCTGGTCGTGATATTGGACCTCTGGCCTGCCTGAGCATGCAACCCTACACAACCCTGTTCCAGAGCCTCTGTGACCTATTCTTGGCTGCTAGTCTCACTGAAGCCAGGGGCTCATGAAGAGATGGGAAGGGTCATCTATTTATATCTCCAATTAAGTCCCGGCTGCATATTGTTGGGATACTGTGGTAGGAATTTTCCATGAGCCGTGGAGAAGGCTATTTTTCCATGGCCGTGAAAAGTACATCTGTGTGGGCTTCTTCTGGGGTTCCAGGCAAGGGCAGCTGTGTCGAGATCAAGCCAGGGAACATCGCTTCTTTACAGGAGGGTGGGGCCACCTTGCCACTCCTTAGCCTCTCTCAGGAGCAGAGGGGCTAGAGTGGGTGTGGCTGGAGGCTTTCAGGCTACAAACATACATACATACAGCCCATGTGTCTGGAGACCCTTTCCAAGAGTGGAGGGGAATTTTTTCTCAGGTCTAAAATTCCTGGACGAGGAATGGAGTAGGGTGGTGTGCAGGGGGGGTGGTATGTCACACAGAAGCTCCTGTTTGCCTGAATTTAAGATCCTGCTTAGGAAAAGTACAAATGATTTCAGGGAATGTGAGTGCATTTGGCAGACTGAAGTTGACTGGAAGCAATGATTTAATGTTTGCTATTTGTGTTATGTAGCAGTTGTGCATAAGAAACATCTTTATGCAGCTTTGAAGGAAGTTTTGTGATGTTGTTGGTCAGGTATTTGGAGAACTTCCTGCAAGATGTGGAATCATGGGAACATGATCCTGTACCTTTTGCAGTATTGTATAAAGTAGATGTAAAAGGGGGGAGTTAATAAAACTTGCATTCACTGCTGTGGTGCATATAATCTTCCCTGAATCCAGGAGGATCCTAACCCACGATACTTCCTTTTAGTGTGATTGGTCCCCTTTCTTCTTTTTTGGTAGAAACTGTCTTTGAGAATTAAGACAATTGTTCCTTATGACTCTGTGACCACGATACCCTTTGACAGAGTGGCAAGGCCTGTACTGTCATGTCCAAGGGTGATTCGTTCCCAGAGTTTCTGCAGATACCAAAGCCTCAAATCTGTACACAAAATGGAACTGTGTTTACATATAAACTATGCCTTCCTTTGGTATATGTTAAATTATCTCTAGAATATTTGATATTTAATAGGGTATAAATGATATGCACATAGTTGTTGCACTGTTTGATGATGGAATAGTGGGAAGAAAAATGCCTCTGCATATTTAGTAAATACAACCTTTTTTTCATCTTCTTCATTCTTGCTCACTGGATGCCAATGGAGCCTTATTAACTGAAATACACTCAGGTCTGCAACTCTTTCTATTTGGCGGAACCCCTGGATGGGTGGGGAACTGGGGAATATAAAATGTTGGTAACTACAATGTACTGAGTGCTATCACATGGTGGACGCTGGACAAAGGGACTTACAGAAGTCATCTTCCTTTACAGAATTATAACCAGTCAGTGTTACCAATCAACATGAGAGCCGTGGAAACTGGAGCTCAGAGGCAGGGCAAGTTGTCCAAGATCACACAGCTACTAAGTAAAAGGCAGAACCAAGGCCATGCTCGTGCTTGGTCCCTGGGGCAGCACCCCACAAGTGACAGAGCTCAGTGCTGAGTGGAGCTACTGACAGGTTTGGTGTGAGTGGAAAGACTGATGCTGGCCGTCTTGGAGGGAGAGAGCATCAGAACTTCAAGGGATGTGCAAGGGAGTGTAGACCACAGCCACATGACAAAACCAGATGATGAGTGGAGCTGGAAGGAAAGGATTCAGGGATCCGATTACCCAAATGTACAAACTAGTACTCAAATTGTGCCTCTACACACAGCCAGGAGAGGCATGCTGGGGAAGACACGCTGGGAGGCGACAGGAGTCTTTTGAAGCTGTGTGTTTGATGTTGCATTCTGGTCTGCAGGGGCTTTGGAGCTATGAACATCTGCCTGCCACCTCCTTCCGTTTATGAAAGGCAGCATCAGTCTCGCCTCTCAGAGTCAGAGGGATACTTGCCCAGGGCTTTTGACCAGCCTCCAGATTCCTCTGTATGCTCTGTTCAGGGGTCCAGGTGGAAACACTGAGCAAAACAGGATTATTGTTTTTCTATAGAAATCTGAACGGGAAACGAGTTGTACAATTAGAAAACAGGAAGAGAAATGTAGAGTTCAAGGCCATGGCCAGAGGCAGTTGTCCTAGGCTGTCTTGGCCAGGACATCTGAGACATCAGGAATGCATAAAGTCTCTTCCTTAGCTCCAGGAAACACTGTCACTCTGTCTCCAGAAGTGAAGTCACAGGCCGAGAGCAGTAAGAGGTAGAGGGGGAATGTCTGTCCCCATGACAGGCTTCCAGGAGACACATATATTATATGGGTACGAGACCGGTGAGTGGGAGACACATGAACTCTGCACTAACTTTACATGGATTAATTTAGATGAGCCATGACCAGGAAGGACCACTGCTGTTGATAGTCAAACTATGATTTTAAACTGTTGACATGTTTTATTTCTTCATTACTGATTATCGGAAGTCATCCCTTGGTTTGGAGAGGAGGGAGTCATCTTTGGAATGATCTAGCAGGGCGCCCAGGAAAAGCACAAGTCCTGCATGTCTGAACCAGGTTCAGACATAAACAGGATCAGACATCCCCAGACTCAGCGAGCTTAGCCATCACTTTCCCTTGCAAAGCAAGCCAGGACCCAACCTGCCTCAGGGTGTCCGGCTCAGAGCATCTTCCCAGAGCCGAACTTCATTCCTCACCGAGGTAACCTCTGAGTCTTAGGTTCACATTCTCTGGCTGCATCTCATTTGCTTTTCTGAGTATCTCTCTGGACATTCTCCTTTGGGACAGACTACCCATCATTTCCCCCAGAAACCGTAGAGTCCCATCACTGCTCATTGATCTGCTGGCTGCTGGGATTTTCTGCTATTGGATTTGCCACCAGGATCGTGACACTCCTGTTTATATATCCCTTCTCCTGTAGGTGTGAGCCAGCCCAGCCAGCTGCCCTTGGTACTGGCATCTTATTGCCCGAGAATTCTGAGAACAGCGCAGAGGCACAAACACTTTACCTGTTCTTTCCATCACGGCTGCACTTAGAATTTCTGAGAACAATTCTGCCCCTCTTACTGTTGCTCCTGAATAGACACACAAACCTATCTGCATTTATGTGGGTCACAGGCCATAAGGCTTTCAAAGGAAGAGGAAAACATGATGGAGAAAACTGAGAGCCAATAAATAACACCAGCCTTCTAAAAGAACAGCAGAGGACAAAGGACATGAGGGCTGTTTATAGTTTGGAGACAGCTGTTGGACGCGTCTCTAATGTGTGAGGAGTAAAACTCATCCAGCTTTCAAAGAGTCCTGGGCTTCAGGGCCTTCCTGCTCTCTCAGATTCTGCAAATATTTGTGTGTATTGGAGTTTGGAGTGGGCTTTCACCAAGGCAGGGGAGATGTGTAGGCTCTGACCAGTACACGGGTCAAATCCATCACAGCATTCATGCAGAGCAAATTGATCTGTGTGTCTCCAAACAGTCATTGAAATGTCATGTTTTTTAAGTCAAGTTGTTCTCCTTCCGGTTTCAACCCTGAGTCGGCCTCAAGTTCACCGTACGTAGCTAAAGCTTTCCTTCCTAATGAGCAGGCTCAGAACATCCTTGCGCTGTGGGAGCTGTCCGAGAACCTCGGGGAAATCTGTTGCAGATTTTTGTGCTAGGAAAAGATAAAAACAACACAGACTGAGGGCATGAGGGTGAACAGAAGACTTTCTGGTGTCATAGTAGTGTGTAAATCAGACCCAAGAGTGGCTGGACACATCCGGTGGTGTTGCCCCCACCGAGCTCTCCACATTCTGAGGGAGACATGGAGTCTGCTTGGACATCCAAGGTGTCTGTTAAACAGCCAAGGACAGTGTTTACACCCGAGCCTGGAAGTTTTCATTTTCTTTTTTCTTCTCAAGTTTGCAGACTGTAGCAGGGGCATCACATGGGAGCCACACATAAATCAGAGCAGCCTCTTTTCTACTGAGCTGCGAGGCCCGTTCTGCCACTGATGCTTCATATCCATTCATCCATCCCACAAGCACATTTATTACCTAGGGCTGAATGTGTAAGTTCACAGGAGCGGATGCCTACCCACCAACACAGATTGTTAGGATCCCGGGGGACAGAACTGGTCAATTTGAAAGAGGAGGTGCTCAGGGTGCTTAGGGTGAAGCTTGGCCCAAGGTCAAAGGAAGAAGGGAGAGTGTGTCTGGGGACTTCCCAGAGTGTGAAGCCAGGGTCTGTCTCACAAAGGGTGTGAGGAAGGTCCTTCTAGGCAGAGGGGCAGTGTGAACAGCAGCACAGCCTGGCTCTCATGTGCAGTGATTGGAGGCCATGAGGAAGAGGCCACCCTTCCTGTACCCCCTTCAAATGACCTGGTCAAGTGGAGATGCTCAGCTGGCATGCTGGCTCCTAGGCTCCCACTCTTAATACCAGGGCACACATGGAAGCCCATCCGAGGCAGGGCTGCTCCCTCAGACTCCCCAACAGCCCACTTGCCCCTCTCCCAGGTTGCCTCAGAGCCAACCCCGCTTTCCTGCCCCTCTGCCCTTACCCCAAGCTCCTAGAATTTCATTGCTTTTTAATTTTTTTTTAAATCTCTGATGTTTGAAATTCACCTTCAGTTTCTGCCTTCTGGGAATCTCTGCAAATCCACCTTCTCACTCTGAGAAACCCACTACCCCCTTCACACCCCATAATACTCACGACATGAAGGATCTGTATAGCCTGCATGCTGCAAATCAAAGAGAGGGAGAGCCTTGGCTTTGGGAACTCCTTCCTCAAAGCCCTCTTCTCTGGCAAGCAGACAAAGGCGGGACTCAATTCAGCCCAGCCTCAAGAGCGCTGAAGGGGAGTCTCGATGCTGGTTGTGTCCCCCAGACAGCTTTCACATCTTGACACTAAAGACTCCCTAAGACATCTGACCCTGATGTTTACCAGAGACCCATTTCTGCCACCTCATTGCTTATTAACAAAACAAGGTGAGGCATCGACTTGGGAGTCCCTGTGCACCCACTTCAGGGATGAGCCATTTGTCAGGCCTGGTGCTGATGGATGGGCCCATGGAAGAATTCCTCACCACCCCACCCCCGCTGCCTTGGTGGCCGTTGCTTCTCTTCTCCATCAGGGTCAGTCTTAACAAATGATTATTACTTTGGCCATAAGCCCAGTGACAAATATGGCTTCTGTCCAACAGCCTCAGGAAGGAGTCTGCTGTTTCTTCTTCGCCCTGATGCTGTAGCTTGATAAAGGGATACTGGGAATGAAGCAGAACGTAGTGTCAGGCCTCGGGCCCAAGCTCTTCTCTCAGAAGCTGGCAAAGGACACTCAGGAGATACTACAGAGCTTTCTGCACTGTGTCCGCCGGCCCAGACACTGTATATGGGGAGGGCTGTTGATGGGATGGAAGGGGGCGGGCAATAGTTCACTTTGGATTTCTCAGGGAAGTTGTGAGGGGTGACTCGACTGTTGTTTGAATCTTAGATGGTCTTTTGATAAAAAAAAAACCCAGAGCCAGATATTGGGGTGAAAGCTGAAAGATCAGAGAAGCAGAGCAAGCCACAGCTAACCTCACCTTGCCAACTCCTCAGCCGATCCTGTTTCTACGAATCCTCAGACTGAAAGCCTCTGAGTCCTCACCTGAAAGAGTCTCAGCTGAACTGCTTTAGTTCCTGTCTCCTCATGACTTATATACCTTTCTCTGCCCAGCCATGTCACTTTCTGGGATTAAAGGCATGTGTGCTTCCCAGTACTGGGAATAAAGGTATGTGCTACCACTGCCTGCCTCTGTTTCCATTGTGGCCTTGAACTCACAGAGATTCAGACGGATCTTTGCCTCCCAAGTGATAGGATTAAGGGTGTGTGCCATCACTGCCTGACCTCTATGTCTAATCTAGTGGCTGTTCTGTTCTCTGACCCCAGGTAAGTTTATTAGGGTACACAACATATCACCACACTGTACCTTGTAAGGACCTTCACCTGGAGTGCTAGTGGAGGACACCAAGGCCAAGGCCTCCTGGCTGAGGGTATGTAAGGGTGAGCCACGGCTCAGCCCTTACCAGGTAGAGGATCCTGGGTGGAGACTTGGGCATTAGGTGGTACTTTTCTCCCCTGTGACTTGGGTATGGACAGTGCCCATCTGACACCTGTCATGCCTGGTAAGTCCCAGCAGTCCCTGACATGCAGGAAGTTCAAGTGAAGACAGTCTGTACAAGTATTCATCTCTACTCAGCTCATTTGTGCCGCCACAATACCCATCCTTCCATTGGCCCCATTGGAATGTTCTGTGTGAAAGTGTGGAGTCCTACCCATCAACTTCTTCTGGCAGTCCCTGTTCCCAGGCTAGACGGTCCAACCTCACAGAGGCCTGACTGTTTCCTCAGGTGGGGCTGGCACGAGGAACAGAAGTTCTGTGCACTCAGAGTGACTCCGGGAAGGCAAAGGTTGGCCTGGTCCTATGGCGAGATGCACTAGACTGGTGGAGCCTACTTAGAGCCTCAACAGAAAGACTTTCTCACTGACTTGGGGCAGGGCAGCAGAATTAGGGTAAGTTTGAACACAGGATCTGGCTTTGCTTCTTTTCTCATATCTCTTCTTCCTTAACCAAGAACAAGAGGACCCCAGAGAGAGTTGGCAGATGCCCTGTAAGTTGTCATAGTGGAAAAGACCGAGAAGACCAGTGTCCCCCACAGGCACGCTAAGTCCAGTGTGGAGAAAGCTGACGTCTACTGGAGGGCTGAGGAAATCAGGCAGGGGCAGCTCAGCATGGCAGGTGAGGAGTGGGGGGCACTGAGCTGACATCAGGCCTGCCTAGTGGGAAAGATCACTGTGCTTCTCAGTCAGTCCTGAGCTTGTGGGGAGGTCAGGAGTGGGGTTTTCTCTGTGCACCATGACTACTGTGTGGTCATACACATATTCATCATGGCAACAGTGAGGTTTTCTCTGTACACCATGAATACTGTGTGGTCGTACACATATTCATCATGAGAACAGTGGAGGCTGATCTGGCATCCTGCAATGGCCTGGGGTGGGGTGGGGTTGTGAATGGGCATCATTTGCTTCCCCTGCCTATACTTGATGCCCTGACTCCAGCAGCATCTGGGCAACCAGGGCCTTTATCTGGTGGTACTCATTCTGGAGTGGGCAGTCGGGCTTTGAGAAAGTCAGCCTCTTCTGGAAAGCTCTGAGTCTAGGCCAAGGCTCCATAGGCCTTCTTGCATATAGGACTCAAATTCATGGTATGCCATCAGGAGCCTCGTGGTCTATGAAGCTGATAAACATTGGGGATGTGGTTGGGACCCTTCCCTGAGTTCCCCAAGACATCTTATCCTTGGGACTCCCGGGGAGCTGAGGATACTGGGACCAATGGCCGATAGATGAGTCTCATAGGCCCATTTGATCTGGGTGCACCCTATCTCTGGGAATGGGATGAATCCAACCCTAGATTTCAAGGTGGATCCAGGAAAGGAGAACGAGAGTCTTGAAAGCTGTTAGCTATGGGTAACCTCCTGGTTCCATCCCAGAACAGTGTTTTTGAGTTTGCACAAAGCTTACTGTGGCACAGGAGATACCAGAGACATGAAAGACAGAAGCAGGACTGTAGCTAGAGTTTTCTCCAGTCCTGCTTGGCCCACGGTCAGGACAAATATCTCTCACCCGCCAGTCCTGCAGCTGCTCAAACCCAACCAAGTAAACACACAGAGATTTATATTGCTTATAAACTGTATGGCTGTGGCAGGCTTCTTGCTAACTGTTCTTATATCTTAAATCAACCCATTTCTATTAATCTGTCAGTTGCCACGTGGCTCACGGCTTACCCATATCTTAACATCTTCTCATGGCGGCGGCTGGCAGCATCTCTCTGCCTCAGCCTTCCACTTCCCAGAATTCTCCTCTCTCCTTGTCCTGCCTATACTTCCTGCCTGGCTACTGGCCAATCAGTGTTTTATTTATTAACCAGTCAGAGCAACACATTTAACATACAGATCATCCCACAGTACAGGACCACAGCCACTGTAGCCCCTCCCAGGACAACTGAGACCACTCCTGAAGCCTCTGCCTCTCCAGTTAGAATATACACATATAATATATATATATTATGTATGCATGCTCTGTCTGCGTATATACTTGCACATCAGAAGAGGGCATCAGATTCTATTATAGATGATTGTGAGCCACCATGTGGTTGCTGAGAATTAACTCAGAACCTCTGGAAGAGCAGCCAGTACTCTTAAACCCTGAGCCATCTCTCCATCCCCTCCAGTTAGCCTTTTTGATGGGTCTTTGAAACATTTCCCAGGCCCTTTCTTGAGCCCCAGGACTCAAGCTCAAAGCTGGATTTTGAGTTGGACCCTTCTCCCTCTGCACAATTTAATCTCTCTCTCTCTCTCTCTCTCTCTCTCTCTCTCTCTCTCTCTCTCT
>CABHPQ010156981.1:0-10296 GCA_902168405.1 Peromyscus aztecus | reverse complement strand
TCTCTCTCTCTCTCTCTCTCTCTCTCTCTCTCTCTCTCTCTCTCTCTCTCTCAAGACCTCCTGCTGTCCTCTGGTGCCCACAGCCTCCGTCCTCCTTCCCCAAGCATGGTTCTGGATTGTGGTGAAGGATGAAGTCAGGGCAGTAGGATAGATGCATCCCCTCTGATACCTGCTCCAGTAAGCAGAGCCACATCCCACTGGGGCTGGAGACAAAAGATGCTGATTTCCTAGTAACACTTCAGAGACTTCAAACTAAGAGTAATAATTCTGGTGATAGTAAACCATGTTGCTGGTCTCCTGCCTATGCATCCCCTATGTAGCCTTTCAAGTCTGGGTAGTAGAATCCTTATAGATTGGTGATCAGTTGTAAGTTCTTCCATCCTCCTTAACACGTGGAGAAACAGAATTGTGACTTCAGGTGGAGAAATTGCTGGAGTTTCGACTCAATTCCGGCTCCAGGTACTGTACTGCAACCACAGGGTTTGGGTAACCTCTCTCACAGAGCTAATCTCCCTCTGCAGTGAAAGAGGAACCCGACTTCAGGGAGATGGAGGAAGATCACTGGCAGGTTAACGAACCAATGAAAAGCATAATCCCCTGTGGTGGTATTGTGTTCCCCAAAATATTGTGTACTTTAATAAACTTATCTGGGGTCAGAGACAGAACAGCCACAATATTAAACATGAGGTTAGGCAGTGGTAGCATACGCCTTTAATCCTAGCATTCCAGAGAGACAGAAATCCCTCTGGATCTCTGTGAGTTCAAGGCCACATTGGAAACGGCCAGGCATGGGTGACACACGCCTTTAATCCCAGTAAACCAGCCTTTAATCCCAGGGAGTGGTGGTAGAAAGGAGAAAGGTATATAAGGGGTGAGGACCAGAAACTAGAGGCATTTGCCCTGGAGAGGCATTTGCCCTGGAGAGGCATTTGCCCGGGAGAAGCATTGGGCTGGTTAAGCATTCAGGCTTCTAGCAGCAGTTCAGCTGAGAGTCATTTGGATATGAGGACATAGAGGCTTCCAGTCTGAGGAAGCAAGACCAGCTGAGGATCCAGCGAGGTGAGATAGCTGTGGCTTGTTCTATTTCTCTGACCTTCCAGCATTTATCCCAATACCTGGCTCGGGTTTGATTTTATTAATAAGACCTTCTAAGATTCATGCTACAATCCCCTGGCAAGAACAGAGTGGACAGGCATGGATGGACTACAGCTTGTGTGAATGAGACACCCACTAGGACCCTGGATGCTAGGTACTGCCGGTCTCATCATTTGCTTGTTTTTCTGAGATTGGGTCACTTTGTGCTTTTTATTTTTGTGATCTCAATCCCCATGAACGCATGGAAATCATAACACCCACTTTTCCCTCTCTGTTCTGCGCGGCTCACACTAGGGCACAGTGGGCACAGGCTGTCACCATTCTCTGTCTGAAGTACAACACTGCCACCTTCTAGGTTTGCAACTTTGGCAAGTCCCATTAATGTCTGGAATCAGCTTTCTTCCTGTGAGTGGAGATGGTTGTAATGTCTGCAGCCTTGGCCAGCTTGTTATGCTGTTTGAAATAGGAGAGGGTCTTGGTAAGGGATACTCACCACATTGTAAACACTGACAGGTCTCAAGACACATACTTCCTATGTGCCTTGCTGTGGTCCTGGTGCCACAGCCATGAGCTCCATACTCAGCCCCAGCCTTTGCGGAAACCCAGACCAGGGAAGGGGCAGGCAGGAGCCCTGGGCTGAAGGTGTGTGTACAAGTGTTAGGGATCAGGTTGCCTGGCCTGGGTGAGGAGAGATGACTCCCACAGAGTGATTTCTGGAGCATGTGCCATAGTACATGGTACATGTCAGAGTTCTGCCATGTTCCTTTTATTTGTGGTTTAAGTTAGCTGTGACAAATGGCAGTTTGAAATATTAAAGAGAAATTCCAGAAATCAATACTTTATATGTTTTAAATAACTTTTATAATGCTATCATTATAATTTTCCTATTTGGTTATTATTAGTTGTTGTTAATGTCTTTCTATTTATAACTTACAAATTCAGTTTTCCCATAGGTATATGTAAAGAAAAACCTAGTACATATCAGCTTAGATCCTATCTGTACATCTGAGCATCTTAGGAGTGAATCTCCTGTGGATATCTGGGGTCATCTATCCAGCGGTGGCACATGGAGCCCCAAGGGTCAGGGCAGACTGAGTAGGGGTGCAATGGAGAGCCACCTGTACGATCCAGGGTTAGGCAGATGTTCTTGGTGCCATGTGTCTCTGTTTCTGGTGATATGTAGAATGTCTTATCCTCCATTTCCCATATTGCTGTTACCTTGAATCTTGGAACATCACCCCCATCTGTCCATCACCCCCATCTGTACATTCCTAGGGCAAGACCTGAGCTGCTGTGTTCTGGATTTTGCCAGATTTGCCTTAGGGTGCACCTGGGCTTTCTCATAATGAGTCCAAGACTTTCAGAGCATGCCTGGGGATTCATAAATTGAATGTTCTTCTCTGTAGAGGGCAGCACGTGGTTTCAGCACCCCAAGCTGAGTCTCCATTGTGTCTGGGCCTCTTCATGTGGTAGGTTCCCCCATCCCTCGTCAATGCTTACCCATGGTGTATAAAATAACTCCAGTGTGAGTTCTAAGGCCAAGAAACTGCCCTCAATTCATCTGACTCAGCCAGGGTCGTGCCTTCCGGCCCATGCCTTTGGGTGGCTCTCTGCTACCTAGTCTTCTCTTTGACCACAGTGGGATATCTTGTCTCATACATGGCCTAGCTCCTACACACAGATCTTTGAGTGGGTGGTATCCTGAACACCTCAATCTCTGTATGGTTTTGTCCGCTGCTTGTCTGCCTTGGGACTTCTCATCAACAGGGATCTGTCTGGAGGCAAGAGAATAGTTTTCAACCTTGCCTATCATTATCATAGACCCAGGGAAGATCTTCTCAAAGCTCTGATCTCTGAGTATCCTGCTTAGGATGTCTGACAGACCCCAGGCACAGTGTCTGGATGGACCCTGTGGCCAGTGTTTTTCTGAAAAGAGACAGCAGTTTTGAACAGGGTTCTCTAGATCTTTGTGGGACTCATCCACTAAGACTGGCCCATCTGTCTCCATGCAAGGACCCAAGTCCCTCAGCTCTGTGGCACCAGAGGTCTATCACCTTGGAAGTTGTCCTGGAGGAATGGCTACATACCTGCCTCAGCTTCCCTAGTGGTGGAATCAGCTCAAGGAGACAAGAGAACTGGTTTCTGCCCACTGAGGTCACTGCTTAGCCTTCTCAGACCATGGGCAAGTCAAAGGTCAAGAACCCTATGGCTAAGGGAGGCGGCTTCTCACCTGTGCTCCTGAGAGATGGGACACCACCAGTCCTTGCAGCTCTGTCCAGAGTCTGCCTTCTCATCAGCCATGTGGCTTCCTCTCTGCTCTATACACTAGCTTCTGTGAGCCAGAGGGGCAACTGGCACTCACCATGCACCATACCATCCTGCCACTAGGCACCAGGGCCAAACATAAGACTCTGGGGTTTTCCTTTTCCTGTCATTCATGTTTGCCAAATCTTGACACTGCTGCCTCCTAATGTCTCTTCCCTTCCCACCAGTGTTTACCCCACCCCAGCTTCAGCGAGAACCACGGAGCACAGTCATTCTGGGCATCTGAGCTCCTTTGTTGTCTATGGCACCCACACATCCATAATGTGAGAATCCTGGCTTCTCACGTCTTTAAACAACTGCCTTAGAGTTCCTGGTCTATGGGATAGTAGTGGGTAGCTGTTCCAGCTTTGACTCTGAAGCACCGCCCCAGTGAGGCAGCCGGTAACTGCCACACCTACCTATGACCTGCCCATGGGGTGTGGCCAAGACAGGAGCGCTTAAGACCCAAGAACCCTATGAGCTGGCCATCTTGGCTTCTGGATCTTAGATGCTGGATGGCAGACCAAGTCAGAGTTCTCCAGAGAACCCCGCTGGACTGCACCTCACCTCTCCCAGATCCTGTAACCAACCCCTTTACTGGCTGTAAGTTACCCCCAAATAAACCTCCTTTTCACTACATGGAGATGCCTTGTTAAATCCCCGTATTATGGGATCCTTGCTGAAGGGCTCTTTTTCCTCAGTAGTCAGAGTGTCCTTCCTAAAGCACAGCAAAGGCCTTCACTTTCTAAAAGAGAACACATACTTAGCTTGCACTCATTAGATCTTGGCAGCTCTTCAGAGAGAAACAAGACTCGGTGCATGCCATTGCCTTTATTGACAGAGAAGAAGCTGTGCATATGTACAATCTGCAAAGACCCTTGCTGGGACCTGACTGAGACTCCCTAGCCTACTCTGATGGCTTCTGGTACAGGGTGTTTAGGGTGCCCACTCTGTCCCCAGCATCTTGGGCCCCAGAACCCTTGTTCTCCAGCATCTTTCCTTTCTCAGTGAAGAACCCATTCAGCCACTCATTTAAACGAAGGACTCAGACCCTCACCTACCTTGTTAAACTCCAGAGTTTAGTTAACTCACTTCCTGGTGCTTCCTTGTGCAGATCCACATCCATCTCCTGGCCCATCTTCACCTCTGGATCATGGTGCTGCCTCCTAATGTCTCTTCTCTTCCCATCCGTGTTTACCCTGCCCCAGCTTCAGCAAGAACCACAGAACACAGCCATTCTAGGCATCTGAGCAGGTAGGCCCTCCCTGGAGCTGCTACTGTGCAAATATCCATCATAATTCCACGGCCTGTAACCCATTGTGCCCCCTCCCCAGGATGGGACTGCCCCAGAGAGCTGTACTGGCTGCTTGCTGTCCCTTGCCCACCATTGGAGAGAACGAGGCTAGCCTGAGGTGCCAGATGTGGCCTCTGAAGGATCTTCCTGGCAGGCCTGCCTTATGGGTGGTCTGATAAATTGCCCCTGGCTGCTATTTGGACCAACTGCACCCAACCATCTGATGATTCTACAGGGGAGTTTTCCAGGGTCCTGGATCTCATTAGCCATCAAATGGGACCCAGGAGGCCCAAATATGGGTCATTACTTGGATCTGGACACTAGCTGCTGTGGTCTTGGGACCTTGTCCAGGTGGCTTAACTGTAAGGAACATAGAAGGTTCCAGTCTTACTCGGAAACACTGGTTTGGTGCTCTCTGTTCAACCATTATAGGAAGGGATGTGGGAGCAACTATTTCAGGCCTGAGGCATGATGGGAGCCAGAGGAACAGGATTTTGTAGGTTGTAACCTCAGTTTTTTTCTAAGCGGGCTGTGGTGCTGAGTAAAGCAGTTGGCTCTGTCACCCTCAGTGTGCTGTATCCTGAGAACTCTCCCACCACGGTGCCTGGCAAAACCAATCCAGTAAGCGCGAACTAACAAATGGTCACAGTGGACAACAAAGGCACAGGGATACAGGACAGACTTCTTGGTTAATTTGCATTTAGCAAAATAAAAAAAAATATTCTGAAATAGACCTATTCCAGTTGTCATAATCCTTGCCAGGCTCTTTGTGGGTCCTCCAGTAAACTCTAGTATCCAGTTCCTCCATGGAGGTACCTGCATGCAACAGGCATGCATCATGTTCGTCTTTCTGGCTGAGCAGAGCATGCTGTGTGTCTTCTGAGTGTTGTGGGGGCGATCCTCAGTTTGGGGTGCTGTAGTTCTGCCAGTCGGGGGCTGTCTTAGTTACGTGGCTGTAGAGGGAATCAAGTTTTTCTTCTGTAAGAGGGCTGCGCTTGCTCTTTCAGACCCACTGGGAGAATTTGCAGGCTATGATGGCACACAGGCGTGGCACTTCGCACAGTGCTGAGTACACGGCCAACCTTCATCAGGTTTCCGGGAGAGGGGTCAGGAGCTGGCAACTGGCTGTTGTCCTGAATATAATATGTGGATATGTAAGAAGTACGAATTCGTGATTTGTAAAGAACAGATTCAAAATGGAGTCCTGTAAAATGTGCAGTTGATGAGAGAGAAGACCAAAAGCAAGGAATTAAGACGGGACAGCTACCAAGAAAAAGTTACAAATGAGGTCTATGTTAAAACAACCTCACAGAGAAGCTGTAAACATGAATGATGGTTTAAGCATCCCAATTAAAGGCTATCAATGTGTTCTAACAAGAGGAAAAGGAAGAGGAGGAGGGGGAGGAGGAGGAAAGAGAGTGAGGGAGGAGGAGAAGGAGGAGGAAGAGGAGGAGGAGGAGGAGGAGGAGGAGGAGGAGGGGGAACTGGCTCGGTGGTGCATGTCTGTATCATCAGAATTTCAAAGAGGAGTTAGAAGAACAGTGGGTTCAAGGCCAGCCTCAGCCACAGAGGGCAACCCTGTCTCAATACCAAGAGTCAGGGTACAGCCCAGAGACAGAGTGCTTGTCTGGAGGATTCCAGACAGGAAAAGGTGATGCTTTAAGTGATTTGGAGGGTGGAGTTTGTAACTCCACCTGCACACAGACTGTACAGCACAAGGTTGTTTTCCAGGAGGACAGGCGCTGACTACTCTGACCCCCCAGTCTGTGAACACTGAGATGGACCAGTCAGTGAATGCAGACGGTCAGGGCCAGACTGCTCACTGTAGGAGTGAAAGGCTCCCACAAGCAGGGGTCAGGGGAAGGCTAGAAGGATGCCCACAGTACTGGGTTGAAGGCGGGGTTAGTAAAAGCCTGTACTTACTAATCAACTAAGGTGGATACACACAGAAATAGTTAAGACGTGTGTATGTGGTCAGTGTACTCACACGGTGGCATCTCAGTCTCAATAAGCATACACTATATCAAGACCTTTTTTTTTTAAAATTAAAATATTATTACACCATTTCACCTCTTTCTCTTCCTTCTCACCCTTCCCGCTCCCTTCCTGGTTCCCTCCCAGATCATGGCCTCTTTCTATTATTATTGTTACAAACCTGCACACACGAATGAATGTATAACTACAACCCACTGACTCTGTTTAGTGCTGCTTGTGTGTATATGTTTTCAGGACTAGCCACTGGCTTTTGGATAACCACTTAGGGGGCTCACGCCTGGAGGAGACTGCTTCTCCTTCTCTTCCGGTCAGTTGTCTGTGTCTTCACTCAGGGGTGGGGCTCTGTCAACTTTGTCCATCCACGTTGGCATGTCATCTGATGTTACAGCCGTTCAGGTCCTGCTCTGGCAACCGTATAAGATGTCATGGGTGTAGCCTCTTTGTCCTATCTAGAAGACACAATCTTGCAGCAGATACCCTGGTCCTCTGGCTCTTACAGTCTCTCCACCTCCTCTTTCACAATGTCCCCTAAGCCTTAGGCATAGTGTTGTCAATGTATTGATTGGCACTGGGCACCCTGTCTGTGGTCAATTGTTCTCCGAATTTCGACCAGTTATGGCCTTCTGTGATGCTCTCCATCTGCTGCACAAAGAAGCTTCTTCAACGAGGGGTGAGGATTGCAGTTTACTGTGAGGATAAGGTAAGTGTTTAGAATGCAGTCAGAAATGATGGTGGCTTAGTAAAGGGAGCAGTATGTTCTCCTCCAATATCCATGACCTGGACTGGGGTTCCAGTACGAGACGAGACTACCCTCCTGCTGAGTTGGCTTTAAGTCTAATTAGACCACTGCTGATTACCACCAAGATAATAACTGCCACAATTGTACCTTTAGGGATATCTTGCTGTGCTGGTCATTGTTGTGGTTCAAAGGCGTCACAGCTGGCCAGAACTATTGGTTGCTCCCTTTCCTTGGCATCTCACGTAGAACCTTCCAGCACCATGAAAGCTAGTTTTTCAGGGAGACTTTGGCTCAGATCCAGCTGGATTCTGAATCCTGTGTTTTTCTCCAATGAAAGGAACCAAGGTTCCTTAGGGATCACTGGTCCTGGAGCTAGACAGAAAACACAGAAGTAAGGGCTGGAGCCTCTCCCGTTCAGTGGTGGGTGTGTCGGGGCATAGGAGCTCAGTGGCAGACCCCACAATGGCCAATCTGTAAAACCTGAGCAACAAAATAAAGGAGATTCGCATCACACCCCAAAGCGTAAAATAATTCTCTCAAGACTGGGGGATGTCAACACACCATTGAATTCCTAATGAAATTGATAGAGAGCAGATAAAGTCCTCATATGCAATTATCACCTGCCCTCTGAGGAAGACACATTTGGCTCCGCAGATCTTCGGTGTGAGTATCATGTAGCGATGACTTCCCAAGCATACAGTGAAAGAAATGGGGACAAAGGAGTAACTTCATAGCAGCCTGAGCCATCCACACCAACAAGCACAGCACAGTCACTGGGTATGTTAGGAGCATATGGCGTACTAAGATGTGATGGGAACGGCATTTTCCCAGTGTTTATCTACAGTGTGGGAGAAACATGAGAAAAACCCCTTCTGAGGAGGCTTCCTGGTGGGCTGAAGCTGTCTGCATGGCTGGAGGGACTCTGGAAATGGGATGTGTTATTTGTCACCTGGATGTGTTAGAGTCACCGTACTTCTAAATACCTCTTTACCAGCTAACCGATACCTTCTCTATCCCATCAGGCCCCACTGTATATTTACAGTTTACAAAATGCTTTTAAAGTTATTATTATTATTATTATTATTATTATTGTTGTTGTTTGATTTTTCGAGACAGGGTTTCTCTGTGTAGCTTTGGAGCCTGTCCTGGAACTCACTCTGTAGACCAGGCTGGCCTCAAACTCACAGAGATCCACCTGGCTCTGCCTCCTGAGGGCTGGAATTAAAGACATTTAATTACTGTCCAGCATTAAAGTTATTTTAATTAAAAATATTTTTTAGTTATTTGAGAAATTTGTGTTATGTTTTAGATCATATTCATCCTCCCTCCTCCAGCTCTTTCCAAATCTACCTTTACTTTCTTGCCTTCCTACACAATGTTGTGTCCTTTTCCCCCACTGCTGTGGGATAATGCTTTTGTACACTGGTCTAATAAAATGCTGATTGGCTAGTAGCCAGGCAGGAAGTATAGGAGGGATAACCAGACAAGGAGAATTCTGGGAAGAAGAAGGCTGATTCAGGAGATGCCAGCCTGCTATCTAGGGAGCAGCATGTAACGGCATACAGGTAAAGCCATGGAACACGTGGCAACATATAGATGAACAGAAATGGTCTGAGTTTAAGTGTGAGAGCTAGTCAGTGGTAGGCCTGAGCTAATGGCCAAGCAGTTTTAATTAATATAAGCCTCTGTGTGTTTACTTGGGTCTGAGTGGCTGTGGACCGGGCGGGACACAGGAAAACTTCTGGCTACACCCCTCCAAGGCCAATTTGTGTTTCCCAAATGTTCTTGGATGTGTGGAGTGCAGCTGACTTATCAGGGCACTCTTAGAGAAAACTGACCCTTCGTTTCCTAGCAGCTAACATTTGCCAGGAGCTCCTTCACCAGAGGTGAAACTTCATGCCTGATTTGTCTGATTTGGGCTTGTCTCTATGATTTTTCTGTTAACCTAAAACTGTTCTAAAATTAGAGGTTTAACTTTGAAAAGGTAAGTAGAGGTTGTGCAGGGGAAGAATAAAATGCAGGTTGGGGATGTATATATGTAAAAATGCCCAGGTTCAAAAGACAGGGAGACAAGTGGAAGTATTGCTCCATCAGAAAGGAGGCTGCAGAATTTTTTCAAAAACATGGACTTGGGGGCTGAATAATTGGATCAGGGGTTAAAAGCATTTGTTGATCTTCCATAAACCCAGGTTTGATCCCAGCACCCACGTGACAGTTCACAGCTGTCTATAAGTTCAGTTCCATGGATCTTACATTTTCTTCTAAAGCCTCTGAAGGCACCAGGAAAGCACATAGTATAAGACATACATACAGGCAAAATACCCAAGCACATAAGTGAAATAAAAGGGCCCAGAGAGATGGCTCAGTGGTTAAGAGCACTAGCTGCTCTTCCAGAAGTCCTGAGTTCAATTCCTAGCAACCACAATGCGGTTCACAACCATTTATAGTGGGATATGATGCCCTCTTCTGGCATAAAGTCATATACGCAGATAGAGCCCATATATATACACATATATATTTTTTAGAATGAATAAAAAAAATCAAACCAAGTGAAAACAAACAAAACCATGGACTTAAGGACTGCTGAAGGGGGGTGATTTCAGCATCACATTCTATTAACATTATTTAAAGGGCAATTTTTCCTACCAATAACCAACCAAGCAAACATAATTGTTATGTTTTTAAATGGAAACATCTTCATTGTCTCTTGTTGAGGGCAACTGAAACTACCTTAATGAAGCAAAGGAAAGATGCCAGATACAGGCTATGTCCAGGTGGAGGGTGGGGTAGGTGAGAAGATGTTCATGGGGATAGGGGCTGACTGCCCCATCTTTCTCTTTTCCTGTGCAGTGAGAGCCAGTTGTCAGGA
>CABHPQ010156980.1:18732-46318 GCA_902168405.1 Peromyscus aztecus | reverse complement strand
GTTTAGTGTATCCCCTTGAGGTTAAGGAGCTGATGACCTTAATTCTGATTCAGTCTCTAGTAAGACTTTGAGACTGTTTGTTGAAACCCAGTGACTACTTCTCAACTTCCCTTTGTTTTCTAGACGGACAAGGAAAGTCCCTGGAGTCCCTGTAACAAGATCGTGGTTGGAAGATGTAAACTGTGGATGGTCATTGTCACCATTTTCGTGTGTTTCGCTATAGTGATCATTATAAGTTTATGCCTTGTAGGAGGTAAGGATTCCATTAACTATGTTGACACATTGGAAGACCTTATTGAATGCTTGTGTCTTACACTGAAATGGAACATGTACTCACTGCTATTTTACTATTTGTAACATTAATTGAAATATGGCTTGGGCAGCTGGTCATGATGATTTACACCTGTAATCCTAGTTCTTGAGAGGCTGAGAAGGCATCTCTAGTTAAAGACCATCTTGGGCTATATTGTGAGCTTGAAGCCAACCAGGGGGTACAAAGTGAGACCTTGTCTTAAACTAACTAACTAACTAACTAACTGACTGACTAACTAACTAACTAACTAAAATCAAATAGAACAAAACTGGCTTGGAATATGTTGTGTGAGTGTGAGATATACACAAATCTCTCTCTCTCTCTCTTTCTCTCTCTCTGTTGCTTGTTTTAAAATGGAAGACGTATGAAGACTATTTTTCTTTAAAATTTCTCATTGGTTTCCAAAGAAGTTCCTTAAATTAAAAAAAAGATATAATATTTATTACTTTAAAATTCTGTATCTAGATGTGTGTGTGTGTGTGTGTGTGTGTGTGTGTGTGTGTGTGTGTGTGTGATGTCCGTATGTGCACATGAGTGCAGGTGCTGCAGGAGTCCAGAAGAGGGCACTGGAGCTTTTGGAACTGTAGAGACAAGCTGTGAGCTGCCCTGTGTGGGTGCTGAGAACTGAACATGTGTCCTCGAAAGAACCCGAAGCACTCTATCTCCTGGCCATCTTTCTGCTGCTTCAAATTTGAACTTGAACACTAATCTACATCTTATTACATTTTAATACCTGCCTCTTTGAATTTTCTTACCATTTGTTTAAGGAAAATCATTTAGTATATTTGGTACTAAATGATAAAATAATAAGTAATATATTTGAGAGAGTTTTAAAAAAATTTACTGAGGTATGTGGCAATAAACCAGTGGTTTTCAACCTGTAGATTATGGCCCCTTTGGAGGCTGCATATTAGATAGCTACATTATGATTCGTAACAGTAGCAAAATCACAGTTATGAAGTAGCAACAAAATAATTTTATGGTTGGGGCTCATCACAACATGAGGAACTGGATTAAAAGGTTGCAGCTTTAGGAAGGTTGAGAACCACTTATTGAATAAGCTGTCACTATTTTAACTTATTTTAGAAATAACGATTTCATTTGAGTTGAATATGTCTGTGAAACAAACATTTGCATGACACTAACAATATACTTTATATATATTATCTCACTTTATGGCTGCATGTTTTGAATTAGAAGCAATACAATTTTAGTCATCTCCTTCCATATTATTAATAGTTTATCACATGTTCTTCTTCTCTTTTTCTTATTTGCATTTTAACTTGAGATCAGATTTTTATATTCTAGCCCATCTTCATGATTCTAGTGCTATATTAAGATTAAAAATTTTGTGAATAATATATATATATATAGTATATAGTCTTCTATATGGTGATTACAGTATATATTCTACAACATTTAAAGTCTTTTAAGTTGCTACTATTTTAAGAATTATTTTCTGCATTTTTCAAAGTTTTAAGATGCATAAAGAGGGTATACTCCATGAGGTAAATAGTTTTTACACCAAAATTGAGAGGAAAATTATTGTTTTACTGGTGCATAGCAGTGGTTGGGGGGAGGGGTGTTTATCCAGAGGTGGGGTTCTCCTAAGGTGGTGTGACCTCCAAGAGGTCTGAGTTAGGTTCTCAGGAGCAAACAGTCGCAGAATGCCACAAGAACAGGGAACTCTGAGTCTCTCTGGAGGGATTCTTGGGCACTTCTTTTTCAGAAAGCCAATTTGCCTGTTCCTTCCTTCAAGTGTGATAGTCCCTGGGACTTTTCACAGCCTTGAATTTCTCAGATAAGCAGCCTGTCTACTTAGTTGATGTTGTTTAGGTGGGATGGGTAAATCCTTGAGGCTGTGAGCTTCTTTTAAGTAGGGAGCATCTCTGAGGTATGTTGCACCTCCTCCACCACACTGAGGACAATGGCTTTGTTATGATCATTGACACTGCCTTCACATCAGCTGCCACAGGTGGATGCTGAAACCAAAGTTGAGTCACAGAGTCTCCTCCCGTCTCAAGTCCCTGGTGCAATCCTAAAAGGTGACTGATTTGCCTGGTAGCAGCCAAAGAGCTAATCATAAAGCAGGTGGTTTAATATTCAGGACTTGAAACACAAGACTGGATGTCTGTCTCGTCTCTAGAGATCACTGGGCTTTAACCACAAAAAGTTATCTGCAGAGAGTTATTCAGTTCCCTTGAGAGGTTTTTTTCAGGAGATGTGAAAAGCCGTATTGTAAAATTCCAAAAATAACTTTAATATGATTGCAAATTTGCATTTTAACATATGTTAATGTTATAAAAGAAATCTACAGAATAATTTTTTTCCTCCCTGGGAAGGAATTATTTTTTTTGGAATCTTGCCTGTCAGGCTCTAGGGCTTGCAGGGAGACTCATGATAGACTAAAGAAATGGAAACTAATTAAATGACTTTAATTTTGAAATAATACATGTTCAGTTAATGTACCAGCTAGTTTTATGTCAACTTGACACAAGCAAGAGCCACTGGAGAGGAGTGAGCCTCAATTGAAAAAAAAAATGCCTCCATAAGATTAGGCTGTACGCAAGCTTGCAGCACATTTTCTTAATTAGAAATTGATGGGAGAGGGCCCAGAAAAAAAGCAGGATAAGCAAGCCATGAGGAGCAAGCCAGTAAACAGCATACCTCCATGGCCTCTGCTCCTGTCTCCGGGTTCCTGCCCTGCCTGAGTTCCTGTCTTGACTTTCTTCAATGATGAATAGTGATGTAAAGGCATAAGCCAAAAACACTTTTTTTTTTTAACTTTTGGTGATGGTATTTCATCCCAGCAATAGTAACCCTAATGAACAGAGTAACGTGTATCATTAACAGTTTGTAATACTTTCTTCCTTTCTCTGATTTTCATTTTAAAATAATTTGAGACCAATTTTCAAGACAGTAGCTTTCCTTGAAGGTCTTACGATCATTTTGACATCATTTTGTTAAATCACTAAAAATTCAGGGAAGAATCTGAGTGGAGTAATGTAGACCACAATAGATTAATAAAGAGCAAGCCAGCAGGCTGCCCTGTGTGATCGTGCTAGCCGCACCTAGAGCAGCTCTGCTAGTAATTCTGGGATGACAGATGGCAATCATCAGCCCTGCCCAATTGCCAAGCCCACTGATATGAATCACATATTTGCAGAACTTAAGGTATTGTTTGGGAAATAGGGCAAAGGGTGGTGTTGGGAGAACCGGGGGTCAAGATTGACTGAGACAAAAATGTTCCTCAGGATCCATATTGCCCACTCCCCTCCCATCTTTCCTCTCTCAAATCTCCGAACCTCCGATCTTAAGGCTCTTTAGTTCCCTGACAAGCTGGACATTGAGCAGGAACTAACTATGCACTTGAAATAGATGCAGAACACGACAGTGAGTGCATTCTGCACAAAAAAGGTAACTAAGCTGAGCAATAAGGGACCCACGGCAGGGTGTCCATGAATAGGTTGTAACTGCCATTGTGAAGACCCATCTGACCTGTATGTAGTGGTATTTAAGGCAAGGTGGTTGGTCTTAGTTTTGCTCTTAGTCCTCTAAAGACTGAACATTTGTGATTGTCTAACATTTGGGGTGGGCTCACCTCCTCCTCTGCTCTGCTGTGTAATGAAGTGACAGGTAATTTACCGTCGCGACTCAGCTTCATGCTTGGTGTACTGACTGTGTACACAATAGGGATAAGAGGCCATCACCCTACAAGATTCAGTTGACATTGACATTTTTTTTAATTGACAATTTTATGGGCAGAGTCTAGTGAAACTTATTGAATTTGGAGAACTGATTTTGTTCCAGCTCTGCAGAAAATTCTATTAAGGGACAATTTCCTCCTTCTTGAAAAACTATATAATTTTTGGTGTGAAGGGTAAAGGGGGTATATTAAGCACTGTTCTACTGCTGTGAAGAGACACCATGACCAAGCTAACTCTTATAAGAGGAAAGCATTTAATTGGGGGCTGCTTACAGCTTTAAGGTTTAGTCCATTATCATCATGTTGGGGATCATGGCAGCATGCAGGCTGGCATGTTGCTGGAGGAGTAGGTGAAAACTATATCCTGATCTGCTGGCGCAGAGAGAGGGAGGGAGGGAGGGAGAGAGAGAGAGAGAGAGAGAGAGAGAGAGAGAGACAGAGACAGAGACAGAGACAGAGACAGACAGAGATGGAGAGAGATTGGAGACTGCACCTGGCAGGGGCTTTTGAAAACTCAAATCCCACCCCCACTGACACACCCCCTCCAAGATCACACCCATTCCAAAAGGCCACACCTCCTACTCCTTCCAAACAGTTCATCAACTCGGTGCTAAGCATGCACATGTATAAGCCTATGGGGGCACATTCTCATTCAAACCACAACACCACATTGCGTGGGCAGGGCGTCTTCCTCTTTCCCTCCCAGTCATTTTCTTTGTAGATAATTTGGAGAGCATTATCAGGTCCCTTCAAGGCTTTCCTTTCACTCAGGTACCTTGGTTAGAACAGAGTAATTCCACAGAGAGATGTGCCTCGTGACAAACAGGTGAATGCTTGGACATGCTGTAAAGTTAGAGCACTCTGAGGGACCCCCATATGACCTCCCCCAGCATCGCAGCTGACCCTTCCACTCTCTTAGTTCATGGTGCCTGCTGTAGGAAGGGACATGGGGACACGCTTGAAGCAGGGACTTTCTACGTGAGGCAGACATTTCTACGTGGTTGGCTTCCGTTCTTCAGTAGAGGGTGGAACTTTCATCTTTCCGTGTCACATGAACCTGGCACACTGTTTTCACAGGGAGATGCTTCCTGGTTTGGGTGACTCATGGGGAAATCCTTGGCAGATACAACGAACAGCTGTAACCTACCAAGGTCCTTCAGGGCAGGAACTTAGTTGCTATTCCCTAGACCTACTTTCTTAAAGTTGCTTCACATTTTTGCCCGTCAGGTTTTCCACCAAATCTGTGGTGATTTTCCACCTTCCCAAGACTCAATTCTCGTGTTCCCTACAAAACATCATATGCATCCAAAGGTTCTTCTAAGCATAGTAGCCTCATCTCCCCTTCATGGGACTTGCCATGTCATGGAGGGGTTGCTTTCTCTCTCTTCTTTTACTGGAGAACTAAGAGGTGGGTCTGCATTTGGATCTTGCTCTCTGAATACTTCTAAACCTCTTGCGTCTATTGACCACAGTTTTATCTTACCAAGGTGACTAGCAATTATTTGATTGTGCAGTCTGACCTTTGTCCTCCTTTGTTCCTATTTGTAGCTGTCATCCCTGTCAGTTAACATTGTACTCCCTGAGTCTACAGAACTCCATGACCAAATGTACATATGTACAGACATACACAAATGCAATAGAGAATATACAGCCATATACATTGGGTAAATGTTCCACCACAGAGCTACATCTCCAAGCCCTCTTAGTTCTCTGTCTGTTTGTCTCTGTCTGTCTGTCTTTCTGTCTCTCTGTCTCTGTCTCTCTGTCTCTGTCTATGTCTCTCTCTAATACAGGATCTGTAGTTCTTGCTGGCCTAGAACTCACTATGCAGACCAGGCTGGTTTCAAGCTCAGAGATCTGCTTGCCTCTGCCTCCCAAATGTTAGGACTAAAGGTGTGTACCACCACAGCCAGCTTGTTACCTTTTAATTCTGAGACAGGGTCTTACCAAGTTGCTCAGACCCATGATCCTTTGCCTCAGTCTTCTGAAAACTGAGATTCTAGGCTGTGCCACTTGATTGGAGGTGGGCTGTTTCTGTTACTCTTGCTTTTAATGTCTGCACTGTGGTCCATGAGGCTTTCCTTTAACTCTCTCACCTTTCATAGTCTTAATTTTCCTCCCTTGGAAAGCTCATTGATACATTGGGCAGCAGCCTCTCCTGTAGGAGAGAGATTTGGTTTGCAACGACACAGGCTGCTGAGTTTTAGAGACAGTCTTTATAAGATTTCTCCACTTAGAACTAACTATTACCATTTCCATCATTATCTATGTGAAACTAGAATACGTTTGTATTCTCAGTCCTCTTGACTTACTGGTAAAATAAAAATGATTTCTGAATCTATTAACGTACCTTGACCCTAATACACATTAACTTATTGGCCTGAAAAAAAAAACATTTTCTTTAAGCCTTTTAAGATGAAAACATGACATTGAACTCATGGGAATGATGTGAGATAAAACCTATAAAATGTTAGCAGGCTGTTTGTATGTAGTGATTACTGAAGAGCTGTTCTTTTTCTTGGACAAGCTTGAGACCATAGAACCACTTTGATTTCGTCTCTCCTTTCTCTAGGTAGTAACCAAATCTTCCCAATCATTCCTTAATAGTGACTGTCCCCGACCCTGTGCAATTCCGTGCTGTATAATTTACTTGCATTACTTTTCAGCTTTACCTTCACTTGCAACATTGGTGCTAATATTTCTGTTGATGAGCTAGCTTCAAAGATTTAGGTGACCTCCTCAATATCACATGGCTAATAAGGAGCTAGCCTGGTGTCAAAACTAAGTCTGGTTAACTGTACACCAGCTCTGTTCTCTGCTTCTCTTTCCCTCCCTCCTTCCTTTTTTCCTCCACTGACAGGAGGAAATAAATGTTTCCCAGTATTGTACCCAGTAGCCTTGATGCCTCCAGCCTCTTCTGGTTCCAACTGATCCAAAGTGTGAGTTATAGTTCAAACACATCCTATACCTTCTTCTCGAGAGACTCCTGGCAGTGCTCTATTAACCTCCTGACATCATCTAGCATTTAATAGCTCCCTCCCCAGCTTCATGTTTCACAGTCCAGCTGAAGATCTATCATCATGTTCCTCCTACATACTGGGAACATGTCTGTGATTTTTTTTTTAAAAAAGCCATTTCATATCCTCTCCACGGAAAGCATTGCCTGTATCAACTGTCATTAGTTGCATAAAAACTATTCTGACTGGCCAAGTCTGTTATTATTTTTGTTTTAATGAACACAATTAAAAGCCATGTCTCCGTAGAGACTGAATTATTTCTAGGCTACAAGCTAAGCACACGTCATCAGAGATGGGACTAGAGACCTCATTTTGAACTTGCTGTCTCTTTGCAACATCTTGAGTTATTGGAATTGACTTAGTTATTAGTTATTAATACTTAGTTTTTTGGAATCTCTAACACATCTTGCAGCATCCCTGTTCCTTTCTGAGTCATTGAGAGAAGACTATGCGGTGGGTAGAGAGCTCACAGACATCTATGGCAGCATCACTCTCAGAAGTAGACACCTGAAATCCTGAATGTCATGTGAACAAAGAGGACGAGTCTCTGATGAACATTATTCACTTGATTGTAGCCTAAGAGTTGAGAAATGACCCAATCATAAACATGAAGGCTTTTTTAAAAATGAATTTCACATGTATGAGCAATGACTTTGATATTGAAATAATGATGAAAGGATCAAGACATATAGCAGTAACAACAAAAAATGGGATACAGCTGGGTGGTGTTGGCACACACCTTTAATCCCAATACTTGGGAGGCAGAGCCAGGTGGACCTCTGTGAGTTCGAGGCCAGCCTGGTCTACAGAGTGAGTTCCAGGACAGGAACCAAAACTACGCAGAGAAATTCTGTCTCAAAAAAAAAAATAATCTACTTGGTAAGGCTTCCAACATATGATGAAAACCATGATGGGGGACAAGTATGTACTATGTGAGGCCTTGATTTCAATCTCCAGCACTAATGTATATATATTGTATAATATATATATTATTGTATGTATATATATATTAGATGGATATATATGATAGATAGATAATAGATAGATAGATAGATAGATAGATAGATAGATAGATAGATAGATAGATAGATAGATAGAGGAAAAGTAAAATAAAGGAGGTGGGGAGGGAAGAAGCATTTAATGAAAGGACTGATTAGTCAGTTTTCCTTTGCCATGACCAAGTAACTACCTGCGATAAACGACTCAAAAGGAAGAAAGGTTCATTTTGACTTATGGCCCCACTCCATGGGGCCACTTGACTGTCGTTCTGAGTGGGAAAGCATAGCATCATAGAGTGCATGGTGGGGCAAAGTTGCTTATTCCCTGGTGGTCAGGCAGGGCTGGGGGCCGGGATGGGGCAGGGGCAGGGCCCTGGGTATTGCCATCAAGGGCGTGTCCTCAGTGACTTAACTTCTTTGCACTGCTCTTCACCACCGAAAGCCTCCCAGTAGCACCTTACGCTGGGAGACAAACTATCAACACATGAGCCTTTGGAGGGCATCTAAGTTCTAAACCATAACAAACGATTATGAAGAGTATTATTTTTTGGATTGGGTTACAATTTCTTGTAGTTTTCAAATTTTTGGGTAAGATGGCATACTTTTTAGGGTCAGACAAAAAAATATTCAATGATTTACAACAAATAAGAATTCAGGGCTAACCCTCTCTATGGGATTCCCTAAAATGAGTCAGTGAATTTTTAAGACTGCACACAGTCCTCACGGAATATTTAAAATTATGAATAGCCATTAAATAAAGGCATTTATTATTATAACAGAATCCACAGAAATTTAGGATCAGGTTTTTAAGTTCTTTCCCAGAGTAGGTACTTATGATTCAAGTTTTACAACAGTAAGTTGTGACTGGACATGTGCAAAAGCTCTTCTGGATGCCTGCTAGACATTTTGTGCCAAGGTTTTCATTGGGTGTTGGTTATACAGCCTCTGTCTTGAGTACACCACATTTAGAGACTCTCAGAAGGAAAGGAGATGTTGACCAACCATGTTGTTTATCCAAGTAGATGAGGCACAATGAATCACCCTTATAAGTCAAGGGCTGATGGGAATCTTTTTCAAATCCAATCCAGTTGTTAGACAGAAGTCACCCTGAGCAGGCCTTTCCAAGGCTGGTAATCTCAGGCCAACTTTGCTAACTCTTTAGGGTGTGTTCTTTGCCCCCAATTCCTCATAGTACTATCTCCTTGGGAATAAGTGTCAGAATTCCTCCTCCTCTCCCTCCCCTCCCTTCCCCCTGCCCCTGCCCCTTTCCCTATCCCTTCTTCTCCTCCTCCTCCTCCTCCCCGTTCTGGTTTTTCAAGACAGGGTTTCTCTGAGTAGCCTAGGAAGGCCTGGAACTCACAGAGATCCTCCTACTTCTGCCACCTGAGTACTGGGATTAAAGGTGTGAGCCTCTGCCAACTGGCAAGTATCAGAATTCTTACTCTGTGTGTGTGTGTGTGTGTGTGTGTGTGTTGGTGTATGGAAACCGGACGATAACTTTGACTGTTATTCCTCAGGGGCCATCCATCTTGTTTTTCAGATGGTATTTCATGTTAGCCTTGAACTCACCAAGTAAGCTAGGCTGGCTGCCCAATGAGCCTTGCCGCACTGCCTGCCGCCACCCAGAAGTGAAATTAGAAGTACATACCATCATGCTCGGCTTTTTTGTTTTCTTTTCTAGGATAGTTCTGTTTATTTAAAGTTCAAAATAAGCAAAACTAATCTATGATTACTGAAGTCAGAAAAGACATTCCCTTTTTGGGTGGGTTAGTGAACAGAAGTTTGGGAGTAGGCCCAGAACCAGGGCTATGAGTTGGATCACCCTTACATCCACCCCATCTGTGACCTACTGGAGCACGTGAAGGGGATGGGCCTGAAGTCCAAAGCTGCAGGATCTCCATGACACAGGGGGACAACAGGATATCCAAAAGGAGTCCAAGTGAGGACCTAGCACTGATAACGAAGCAGAAACCAGAGGCCTTGAGCCAAACCAATGACTCATTGCAATGAACACTCGCAAGTAAGGATGTACTAAAGGGTAAACTGTGTGACTCACTGTGACACACTACAGCCTCTAAGACGAGATTTTGTTTTGTTTTAAATTTTATTTTATTTTATTTTATTTTTTTTGGCGGACAGGTTGCAAGGGCAGAGGGCGGATATGAGGGGATGGGGGAGATGAATGGCATTGAGGTGCATGATGTGAAATTCACAAAGAATCAATAAAAAGTTTAAAAAAAATACCCTGTCTCTCCCTTCCCTAGAAGCCATTAACTGCCAATAGCTCCTAGGAGGTGGAGGTTCATGGGCCCCTCCTTCCTCCATGTTAGGATGTTGATCAGCCTGATCTCGTGCCGGCCTTCTGCAGACTACCACAGCTGCTATGAGTTCATGAGTGCAGCTGTCCTTCATGTCTAGAAGACATTGTTTCATTCTTGTCTTCCTGAGTTCTTATAATCTTTTTGACCCTTCTTCCACAATTGCCTCTGAGCTGTGCTGGTGGGTAGAGAGATGTAGATGCTCCAGTCATGGCTGAACACTCCACCGAGACCTATTCTCTGCACTTTGGTCAGGTTTGATTTTCTATGTTCACCACCACCCATTGCACAAAAAAACTTCTCTGATGAAGTCTGAGAACATCACTAATCTATGAATATAGAGATAGGAATTTAGAGGCAGTTTGCTATTATTATATGAATTTAGCAGAATAATAGTAGTATGTTTATTCCTGTGGCCTGTGAATTCCCCAAGCATGGGCTCCTGGACAGATTTTACAATACCAGGTATGAGTTTTCTCTAGTGGACTGGATCTTAAATATAATCAGAGAACGAGCAGTTGGTTACTCTGGTAACATTCTTGCGTCTATTGCATCCATGGGCGTATTTTGCTACACTGGTCGTTATTGTAGTTCATGAGGTTCACAGCTGGGTAAGACTGTTGTACATGCTCATTTGTGTGTGTGCATGCACATGTGGAGGTCACAGGTTGACATTAGGTGTCATCTTCAATTGCTCTCCACCTGAATTTTTGAGACAGCACAGCCCTGCATTTTATCTGCGTTTCTATTACAAACACTGATGGAAACATTATTCCAGGATGGCCTTTCAAAGTCCAGTAAAAGACGCAGAGTTGGTTACGTATGGTGCATAGAATTTGAGGGGGAAGTCTGAGAGCACCTCGTTCCTCAGCAGCCCACGCTTTTCACAGGGCAGATGAGGTGGCCCCCTGTGTGGAGCAAGCCTGTGAGGCTGGAGTCGAGCCAGGAAAGCAGTCATAAGCAAGCCGGTGCCAGCTTCTGGCTCCTGGCTCCTGGCTTTGTGTGGTGTTCCTTCATTCCTGCAGCTCTAACTGCTTAAAAATCAATTAGCTCTAGTCATTAGAACACAAGCAACACAGAGCTCATTGTCCTAGAAGTTGCTCTGCAGGCCCTGGGGCTCCACGTGAAGTTTGGTTTCCCTTCTGCAAATAGAGTACGTCCGAATCCCTCTCCTGTGGGACACAGGCTGGAGTGATGACTTCATGCCCATGCCCTGTCTCTTGGAACGCTTGGAGACATAGACTCATATCCTCATTTTCTAGTCTTACCTCCATTCTTGTCCATGATATCACTTTCTCTTCATGGTCTTTGACAGCACTGAACTGGAAGCTGGTTCATGGAATCACGGAAGCTGCTTGCAATCACTCCCTGTGTCTTCTGGTGCTTGTCACGACACCTGAGTACCCAGACAACCTTCAGGTTCAGTGTTGTAAACAAGTTCACGGTTTTCCAGGTCTTTCCTCCTGGTCCTTCCCCTGGCCTATATTCAGTGGTGTCAGAGGCCCCTTTGCCTTAAAACCAACAAAACGTTGATCACAATGAAGACAAGCGGCTCTCTTTTATTCTGTTTTGCTGATCAAAGGAAGTATTCCTGCTTATACTTACTGACTGTGTCCAGGCTGTAGCTTCCAGGAGTGTGGATAGTTAGGTTAGGTTTAGTTAGAGAAGCCAACAGAATGAATGCCCTTTTTTTTTTTCTTTGCTTTGTGTATTTTGAGATCCAGTCTCACCGTGAAGTCATGGGTGTCCTGGAGCTAGCTATGTAGATCAAGCTGGCCTGGAACTTGAAGTGGTCCCCCTGCCTCTGTGTTCTGAGATTACAGGTGTGCACCACCACATCTGTCTTTATTAAATTCACTATTTTATGCATGTCCTTACCTTTGTTTTTACCCCCTGAATCTCTTTAGTAACTTACATCGATGAAGATGAAAATGAAATACCTGAATTATCATCAAACAAAACCTTCTTCATCGTGTTCAAGATTCCAGAGGAGTGTGTTAATGAAGAGGAATTGCATCACTCGCTCACTAAAAGGGTGATTATGCCTTATGTATTGTGTACGGAGGTCTGAACGTTGGATCATGAGTTCTGTTAGAGCAATCGGCAAAGCTCTAGAGTGAACAGCAGAAGATGCTTATAAATGCATCTTCAGGCGGCAAAGCCGGCAACTGGAATCAGCCTGGCCTGGCTGCCAGCTGTGTGCATCCCAGAAGACAGTGTCCTTCACACATGCTTGTCCTGTATTTCACCTGGCCTCTATTCACTGATGACCTAATACTGCTAAGTTCCAAGGCCACGTAGTTCTTGTTTAGGGGGAAGTCCAAGTAGGAGAAGCAATCAAAGTTAAAAAACAGTGTAGTTATGTCCTAATGCTGAGTTACATACAGTGCTGTTGGCATTCTATGTGTGTTTATGTGCAAATGTGTACATGTCATTTATGTGTGCACATGCACATGTGCACATGTGGAGGCCAGAGGTTGACATTGGGTGTTTTCTTCGATTGCTTTCCACTTATTATTATTTTTTTGAGACAGAATTTTTCACTGGGACCCAGAGAGCATCCAGTTTGACTAGGGTGGATGACCAGTGTACTCTAGGGATCCTGCTGTCCCTGCCTGCCCAGCACTGTGATTACAGGCAGGTGCTACTACGCTTGATTTTTTATGCGAGTTCTGGAGACTGGACTCAAATCCTCATGCTTATGCTGCAAATGCTTTACCGAAGGAGTTATCTCCCCAGTCCCTCGTACTCATACATCCACAAAGGAGGCACATCTAAACTATGTGAGTTGGGGGTGGAAGGAGATGAAGGAGCTGGTACTCAGGATAGTTATAAAATAAGGGTCGGGATGTTATAGGATATATATATATATATGTGTGTGTGTATAAAACATTATATTATATATATATTCTTGTAAAGTGGGGACAGGGAGATGGAACAACATGATATGTATCTATATGTATCATTTCAGGAGTCTGTGAAGTGGTATCCTGGGCTTGAGCATGCTGTATTGAGGACATGCAGGGGTTAAACTAGACAGAAAAGTAGGGAGCAGGTCACAGACATCTCCCCACTTTTGGGTATACTATATAAAGAATTTAAGTTGTAGACTGATATGGTTAGATTTTCATTTTCTTCTTTCTGTGTGGTACTGGACAGTACCTGAAGAGACTAGTGTTGAGGTAATGCAGCAGTGCATCTGAGAAATGAAGGCCGTTTGAATTGAATTGGGGCAGCAAGGAAGAGCTCCAATTTAACAGGCATCTTTCCTGAGAGGAACTTAGTGATTGGAAAGGGGAGAAGAAGAGTAGAACTCCAGCCTCCTGGTTGGAAGGCTAGGTGCATGATCTGTGGGACAGGAAATGTAGAGAGTCTTCTGCAAGATGAAGGCTCTGTAGACAGATTGCAGATTTCGTGGGTCAGTCTTGGCTATCAAAGATGGGAGTTCATGCCATAGTCAGGAATATTCTGAGGCAGGTTCTCACCATGCAGCCGACGCTGTCTTCTTAGTCTCCAGGCTCCTGTTTTGTTGTTGTTGTTTTTTTGTTTGTTTTAAAGATTTTTTATTATTCATGTATATTAGTGCTTTGTCTGCATGTACAACTTTATGCCAGAAGAGGGCATCAGATTCTACTAGAGATGGTTGTGAGCCATCATGTGGTTGCTGGGAGTTGAACTCAGGACCTCTGAAAGAGCAGGCAGTGCTCTTAACCACTGAGCCATCTCTCCAGTCTCTCTAAGCTCCTGTTTAAACCTCACCAGTGTTTGTTACAGTAATGCACCATGCAGTGATTGATTGGCTTTCTTCCACTCCTAGATATGTGGAACATCTTACTCCATAAAAAGAATAAATCCTCTGGTGGTCTGAGCACAGAAGTTTGGTTTTATAGAACGAGAAAGGCTTGAAGAAAGGAATAATGAAATAAGAGTGGGTAGGTCATTCAAAATGGCTTCCTTGTAAAGTGGAGACAGGGAGATGGAATGGCAGGAAAATTACTGGTTTGTGAAGCATAAGTTGATTCAGGTTATTGGTTTTTACAAGAAAAGATAAAGCCTTGAGGGAACTTCATTATTAAACAAGTTGAAACTGGCCTGTTTGGGAAATCTGGCTGTCACTGCAATCCTGATTTCCCAGACAGTTGGATACACATCTTAGCTTCAACCTGGTAAGACAGAAATCCAGCTTTTGTGACCTTGTCTTGATGTTTTAGCTTGGGTCTGAACAACAGCACAGACTTCCTGTATTTTTTTAAATGACTTCAAATAGTTTATTTATGAGCATGTATGTGTGCCTTTGTGAGTTTATATGCATCACATGGCCAGTGTCCATGGAGGCCAGAGGGTGTCAGATCCACCAGAACTGGAGACAGATGGGTTGTGAGTCACCTGACATGGGTCCTGTACAAGAGCAGGAAATATTCCTAACCACTCTCTCCTATAATTTTTATTTAACAGTTCTCATCTGTCAGTTATGTTTCCACTCTGGTAAATGTGTGACGAAAACACAGTGCATCAGAGCTACCCTCAATTATCGTCGTTCTGAGATTCTGGTCTCAACCCATCATTCCTTGCTCCTGGTACCTTCATGTTTACACAGTTCTCTGATGTCATTCTAGCCAAGGATAGCACACTTAATGTCAACAGATTATTAAACAATTAACTTTTGAGTAGGTAGGTCGGATGACTAATGCTTCTAATTCCAGCACTTGGGAGGCTGAGACAGGAAGATTGCAACTTGGGCTATATAATAAAGTTCCACCCCAACCTAGCCTACAGAGTGAAACCCTGTCTCCAAAACCAAAGCAAACCAACTAACCAACCAAACTAAATGAAGAAGTAAAAATGCCCAAACAAACAAAAACACTTAAAAAAACCTTATTCTTCTCTCTTACATTACATCCCAACTGCAGGTTCCCCTCCATCCACTCCTCTCAGTCCCTGCCTCAACCTTCTCTCTCTCCCAGATCAACTCTTCCTTTGTTTCCCTTAAAAAAAAAAAGAGCAGGCCTCCCAGGGGTATCCACAGAACATGCCCTAACAAGATACAATAAGACTAGGCACAAACCCTCATATCAAGGTTGGATGAGGCAACCCACAGCAAGAGGAAAAGGGGTCCCAAGCACAGGCAAAAGAGTCAGAGACACCGCCACTCCCATTGTTGGGAGGCCTACAAGAACACTAAGCTATGCGACTATAAGGTGTATGCAGAAGACCTAGCTCAGACCCATACAGGGTCCATGTTTGTCACTTCAGCCTCTGTGAGCCCATGTGAGCCCATATGAGCCCTGTTCTTGTGGTGTCTTCAATCCCTTCTTCTGTACTCATAGATTGATGCCAGCTCAATTGCCATCAGAGCGGCATCATCTGGCAACTGATGGGAGCCGATGCAGACTCAAAGTCAAATATTAGGCAGAGCTCGGGAATCCCGCTGAGGATGGGGAGGAAGGATTGTAGGAACAAAAACAGTTTTCAGAGGATATTGTACACCATAAACATTGCTATTACAACTATTAAGTGGACAGTGTCTAGGGCTTGGAATATGCTCTGTAACCAGGAGTCCTATGAACCCAATGCAAAATCAAGTAGATCAAAGCATGAGATATCTCTATCTCACCCAAGTAGTGTTTTTGTTAATTTTTATAACTGAATTTTTGTAATACCAGTATAGCTATGTGTGCAATGAGAAGTGCCAGCCAGGGCAATGATCCCCCCTTAATTATTTAGTAGGCAGCATTTCTGTCATTTAGCATCTGAGGAATGAGTCGGTTAAAGCCAAGGGTGCAATCTCTGTGAAAGAGGTCACCAGTGAGATTTTGAACATTGCCATGAAGGATGAAGTTATTGAGAGATCTCTTAGAGAATGCTAATATGTCCCAAATACAACAACAAAAAGACCCTTAGAGTGTGCACTAACTGTGCACCAGCCATGAATTCCATCTTTTAATTTGCAATTTGAGCTTTGATAATTTTGCTGAGAGTCTGCTATGTGCAAACAGACTAGATCCTAGTATGGACTTAGGAAGGAGTATGGGGAAAGAGCAGATTGGAAATAATGGTAGGGTAGGTATTGAGGAGACGGCTGTGGAAGCATGAAGACCTGAGTTTGGATCCCCAAAATCCATGTAAAGTAGTCAGGCATGGATGCCTGAATCTGTAATCCTATGGGTGGTGAGAGAGTCAGGAATGGGAGACTGAAGATCCCTAGAGCTTGCTGGCCACCTAGTCTAGCTATTTGATGAGCTCTGGATTCAGGGAGGAAGACTAGCTTAAAAGGTGAGGTGGAGAGCAACAGGGAAAGAGGACTTCTGGTACAACAGGTACACACACACACATACACACACATAAGTTTTTACAAAGAATCATTGGCACAATCTACAAGAAGGGAGGCATATGGTTGTTATTTACTATCAGTGTTTTTAGTGCTGGGCAAACATCCTTTGCAGCATTCTCCACCTGCCACCACCTTCCCTTCATGCTGAGCAGTGAAAGTTGCCTTCCAGAACCTGAGTGTCCCCTCTTGTCCATCATCCATCTTCTTCATACTGGAGCTCAAGAACTGAGATGACTTGTTTCTCTCCCCTGCCCCCTGCGGCAAAGCTCTTATTATGCTATGTTTTTGTTTTTTTTTTTCCTTTCCTGATAATTCAGTGGAAAACACGTCCCACCATTGCTTCATCTTCTCTGGTATCACTGAGTTTCCATAGAGTTAGGTGGAAGTGCTTGGTTGTGCAGCCTTCTTGAGATTAAGTAGGAAGGAATATGTACATCTTCATAGGGTTCTACTAGGTGTTGTATGTGAGAGTGCTTACTATTTGATAAATTCATGGCTCACCAACCCTTTCTGGTGTACCTGGGAATGGCTAGCTCATCTCAAGATTACCACCAGTGAAGTGAGAGGCCCAGAGCAGTGTCTGGGTGGAGACTGCTGGCTGGGTAGGAGTGGATCCAGCCTTGCTTTTGATGTAGCTGTTACTAATGCCAGAGCTATTCCCATGCTGAGAGTGGTGCCAAATTCCAGTCCTGACTTATCCTAGAACTAGTGTGTTGGAGAAAAAGGTTTTAACTTTCCAATGTAAATGCAGAAGGAACATAGTGTAAATTCCATCAGCCATGTGTTCCCTTACAAAGCAGTTAGTGTTTGTGTCTCTGAAACTTGATAGAAGGACTAATCAATGCCTAGAAAATCAGGCTAGGGAGATGGTTCAGCTGTTAAGAGCACTTTTTGCTTTTGCAGAGGACACAGGTTTGGTTCCCAGTATTCACATGACTAAACATAGATAAAAAATTATGGGCTAATTTAAGTGTAAGAGCTAATTAGTAATAAACCTGAGCTACTGGCCAAGCATTTATAATTAATAGAAGCCTCTGTGTGGTAATTTAGGAAGCAGCTGCTAGGTATTTGGGAGTTACTGGCAGGACAGAAAATTCTGCTTACACACAAGATCTGTAATTCTAGTTCCAGGGGATCCAATGCCTTCTCCTGCCTCCATAGGCACCAAGTACATGTGCAGTACATGTACAGATATGCAGACAAAATGCACAGAGAAATAAAAATAATTTTTAAAGATTGGAAAAAGATAATATCACATAATACCAACAACTACTGTCTGAAAATAAAACCAACCACTCCAAATAGATAGGAAAAAGTCAGAAAAGAAAATAACAGATGATTCAGAGGTAAGAGGTCCTAGAGAGTGGAACACATGGAAAGCTGCTCCCCCTCTAGTAGGAAAGGCAGTATACACAATGTGAGACATGATCCTACATCCCCCAGATTGGAAAAAGGTTTTAAGTCTAGTAAGAATATGGGGGAACTGAATGGGTATGAGTGCAAGGAGGGGAGAAAAATGGGGAATGTTCAGCAAGAATGAGTTGAGTTGAAGATGCAACTGCTTTTGGACCAATAATTCCATTTCTTGCTGTATACCTGAGGAGATTCTCACGTGAACAAAGAGGTGCACAGAGATGTCTGGGGATGATTGCATCAGCACAGTTTATGACAGAGACAACATGGAAGGAAGTCACATGGTCATCAGTGGGGAAATGGATGAGCTGGGGTAATGACTTAATGCAGTCTATGTGGGAGATGGACTGAAGGGCCTTTACTGAGATGTTTCTTAGGCATAAATCTCAAATGTAATTTTCAGTTAAAAAAAAAAAGCAAGTCTTAAATTGCTCACAGTGGTACACATCTGTGGTCTTAGCTACTTGGGAATCTGAGGCAGGAAGATACTGAGTCGGGAGTTTGAGACCAGGTTGAGTAAGATATTAAGAACGTATCTGAAAAAAACAAAAAAACAAAAACCAAACACAAAAAAGCAGCTCTTAGAAGATTGTATAGAATACCTCTTATTGAATAAAAACCATAAATAACATGTTGTTATAATTCTATAAAGAAGTAGTGATTCCTAAACGTAAGTGAAGAAAGGCTAGATACCAATGTCAGGATGATGGTTAGTACATTGGGAGGGAGAAAGAATGTCCTTAATTCTTAACTTATGGTTCCAAGACTTTTGGTGGTGTGAAAGCATGCATATACAGCCTTTCTGGTTTTGGCTTTAATGACAATATTTAGAGTATAGCACCTTACTATAAAACAGGCTTGTGTTAGATTGGTCTACCCAATTGTAGGCTAATGGAAGAAAGTGTTTGGGGGCATGTTGAAAGTAGACCAGGCTAAGCCACAATGTTGAGTATGTTAGATGTATTAAATGCATTTCTATCATTTTTAATTAGCATACAAAGTAACAGGTTTCTGTAGCTGGAGTTTTCTTCAGTCCTACCCAGCACCATGGACCCTGCAACCACTTATAAAATAATCACTCAGAAACTTATATTAATTAAACTGCTGGGTCATTAGCTCAGGCCTACCACTGACTAACTCTTACACTTAACTCAGCCCATTTCTGTTAATGTATATGTCGCCATGTGTTCCGTGGCTTTACCTGTTGCCTTTACATGTTGCTCCCTGGATGGCAGGCTGGCGTCTCTTCTCTTCTGCCTTCCTGTTCCCCCAATTCTCCTCTCTGCTAGTCCCGCCTATACTTCCTCCCTAGCTACTGGCCAATCATTGTTTTATTTATCAACCAATCATAGCAACATATTTTTTACAGCATACAGGACATCCCACAGCAGGTTTCCTTATGGTATTTTCATACACACACAGTTTTGTCTGTTTCTCCCATAGGTTCCTCTCCCCTGTCTCCTAGCCCCTATCCTTGCCATACTCATCTGCCCTCCCCCTTCCTCTTTCACAGCACATGGGTTCTATTAGTCTCTCCGCCCTCTCTCTTAAAGATTCATTTGCCGACTCTCATGGGCCTCCCTTTGGTTTTGTGGCCTCTACCTATCCTTACCCCCTCATTTGTATGCTTTTGACTTTTGATAATTTCAATCTGAATTTGTTTATAGAAAATAACTCTGTCATAGACTACGGAGCTACTGCATAGCAAAGTGTGAAGGCATGAAGCGTAGGTGGTGGAAACATGGGTGTTGTCATGTTTTAGGATGCATGCAATTTTTACTGCAAAGCCTCCATATCTTTGGAACTTCATCATTTTGTTCCCTTGACTGGGCAAGTGCTGGACCTGACACTCAGGATAGCTATTTCTCCTAACAATGAAGTTCTGCGGAAGGGAGAAAGAAGCCCATGAACAGTGATGTCCCTAGTGCTGAGTGGTTTGTGCTGAACTGATCCCTTCCCCTGTACCCACCGCCCCCAGTGGTTAGTGGTGCTTCTGTGAGCTTCTGCTAGGGATCGCTGACCATAGTACCACTAAGGATACCAAGTGCCAGCTCAACTCATAAGCGATGTTGAGAACTCCCAGCCAGTCACTGGTACCTTAGCAATGAACCCATTTTGATTTTTTTTTTTGACAGTCTCATTATGTAGCCCTGGCTGACCTAGAACTCACTATGAAGATTAGGCTTACCTCAAACTCCTGGGCAGTCTGGCTTCCTCAGCTTTCCAAATGCTGGGATTATAGGCGTGTGCCTCGCTCTCAATGAGACTCTATTAGTTAGAACATTGAGAACTCACTGACTGTTAACTTGAGCTTTGATCTGTGGTCAGCTTACACTTCCTTACTCTTAGTCCAGAGCTCCCAGACAAGTGAATTCCTAGCAGTGAATTCCCCTTTGTCCTGAAGTCATACGCTTTTGTAGGTGATGTGTAAGATGATCACAAGTGACTTGTATGGTTTTTTTTTTCTTGCTGTGTGTTTAGCTCATGGACACGTATAAAGAGTCCCCATCTCTGAGCCATTATTTCACTTCTGCTGACATCGTGGACTTCAGGTAAGAGCACAGAACTTTACTATCTTTCTCAGAAGAACACCCACCCACCTTCCCAACCCATCATTATTTCCCACAATGATTTCCTTGAGCCTTGGTGCAGGAAAGAGGCGGGTAATAGAATCACAGTGTCATGCTGGGATGGTTTCTGGAAACTGCCTAGCTCAGTTGATATCTCACAAGGCAGAAAAAAAGGAAATCACAGACTAACTATGTGATTCAACTAAGGCCACACACAGAGAGGAAAAGCCTGTCCAAGGGAAACGTTCTTGTTTAACAAAAGATATACAAATAAATTAAAGGCAGATATAGACATAAATCTCAGAGAGTGATGTACTGGAAGTGACATGGTCTATGTGGCATAAAAGTGATTTAGGACTATATCCTCCTCACGTAATATTAAGAATATACAGACACATCTGTCAGCCACGTCTATCTTCTGCCTCCTTTATGTGCTACCACCGATGACTAATTACACTAACTCCTACAAAATTAACACCCCTAACTGTTTGCCTTGATTTTTTTCCTGTGTACATAGTTACTATATACAATGTGTGTATATACACATACATTTTTTCTTTTTAATTCCATGTATTTTTTAATAGTTTGGGGATCTAGACCAAAGGATGTGTGTGTGTGTGTGTGTGTGTGTGTGTGTGTGTGTGTGTAGTCATTTAATTAATTATCATTTTATATCACAGAGATTACTGGAAGTATTTTAAACAAGATTTCCGTGACAAAGCCTTATTGTCTATTGGTCCTTGGGTGTCACTGGGAGGTAACCACCCAAGTCCGTGTTATGTATTGAGACTCTCCCACTCAAGCCAGAGTATCAGTAGAACTGACGGGAGCCTACGATACCAGTGCTGACCTGATGGGGTAGTACTAGAAAGGATCTGAAGTCTGGGGCCATCATCCTTCTTCTCCATAAGTCTCTGTAGGCACATGCTTCCCAATTCTGACCCTGCTGCCTTTCATCATAAGTCACCAGCACAAAAATGGAAGTAGGAAAGGGAGAAGTGCACAGCTGGACCTCACATGCTTTGATTGACCCAACTTTCAAAGACGAGCTGAGCGAGGATGATAATTCCACCCCAGAGCCTTTGGGTCTTTCCAAGAATCTGTCCTTATGCTATGGATATAAAAGCTCTGGGGTTAGTAGACATTGTGGAAACCTAGCAGAAAACTGAGCAAAACAACTCAGAAGTCAGGCCAACACGTAGTATTAGAGAACTCTCCACACCCTACCCCCAGCTGAGGCCTAAACCTTGAGCTTGCTTGCTAGGCAAGTGCTCTATTACTGAGCTAAATCCCCAAACCCCTACAGAATTTGTTTTTACAAGTTATTTAGGGGCTGAAGAGATGGCCCAGCTGTTGAAAGAACTCTCTGTTCTTTCAGGGAACCTGAGTTCAGTTCCCAGCACCCATGTTTGGTAGCTCACAACCACCTGACTCCAGTTCCAGGGGATCTAACATCCCTATCGATACACACACACACACACACACACACACACACACACACACACACACACACACACAGAGGCACCCATGCACGTATGTACATACGCACACAGATCTTAAAAAAGATTTTTTTGAAAGAAAAATCCAAGGACTTTAGTATTTCCAATGAAGAAATTCTGCAACAAACAAACAAACAAACAAAATACTGTGTTTTTTTTTTCTAGATAGGGTTTTTCTCTGTGGCTGTCCTGGAACTTGCTCTGTAGAGCAGATATATTGAACTTGAAATCAGAGATCCACCTGTCTCTGTCTCCCAAGTGCTAGGATTAAAAGTGTGTGCTACCACTGCCTGCTGCAAAACCTTTTTTTTTTTTTTTGAGAAAGGGTCTGATGTAGTCCAGCTGACCTCAAACTCATGTAACCAAGGTTGACCTTAAGCTTCAGAGTCTCCTGCCTCTGCATGCTGGGATGACAGGCATGTGTCATCACGCCAGGTTTTATGTAGTAATGGGGTTTAAAGGGTTCCATGCATGTTAGGCAAACAATCTACCAACCAAGCCACACCCAGCCCACATGTTGGATTTTAAAAGCTTACTTGGCGTTTTGAAAATATTGACCCAAGAAACAAAGATCATCACATCGAAAAGAATGACCTTGCATGTGGGAAAAGATATCCCTGTCCCTGGCTCATGCATTTGTGTCCACAGAGAGCTCTTGACCTTGGACCAGGATTGCCTCAAGAGAAACCAGAGAAACCTGAAAGTACTGTTTGCTGTATCAGTTGCGAGACCCACTGCAGTGGTGGGCTGCTGTGGGAAAGCTCACAGAAAAACATCTCTCAAATTTCTGCCCTTTGTAAATCCACCTGAGGAGTTGGGGTTGGGGAGGCCAGGGCGACAGGGATTCAGTTCACAGACTGGGTTGGGCAGCTTGATACTCTTACTTTGCTTCCAGCTTGATCTTCTGAAAGTCCACCTCAGGCCCCTTTCATTAGCTAGCCCAGATCCTTAGCAGTGAGCATGCAGGGTTGCTTCCTGCCCTCCTGGCCATCCTCCTTAGTGATAAATCACACTGCTCGGGGATAATGAAGGACACCCACAACCTCGGGTAGCTGGAATGGAGTCAGAAAAATGGGCTTTTAAGCCTACCTTTAGTGGAATACTGGTACCTGGGCTTTGTTAGAGTCTAAACTTCGTTATTTATTTGGTCCACAGAGTTTGGCACACTTCTTTGCTGTTCGCGAAAGTTAACCAACTGAGTCATCCCCTGCATTTTAAAATGTACAGTCATTAGCCTATGTGATGTCTGGCCTCAAGAGGGCGCTCTTTGCCTATCCTTAGAAGGGCAGTGGCCTGATTAAGAGACTGAAGCATCTATAAAACTCCGCCTGGAAGAATCTCTCTGATGTGACTGCTTGTTAATTTTTTTTATTGCTGAGACTAATCTGGGTCATTTTGATCATAGAAATAGAATAACTGTGAGGTAGTGTCTAAAGGGCAGCTCTAGCTACTAATTAAAGATAGAACTATAATTACTTTCACTATAAAAAAAATTGGGAAAAAAATGTGTCCTGAAAGATGAAAGGGTTAGGGCCTCCTCAGGGTTGAAAATTCCTTAGGCCTCATTACTAAAAGATAAATTTGGTCGTCATGACTTAGAGGACATGGGAAGCATCCCCAACCCACCCCCCAAACACAGGAGCTATCACTCACTCACTGCTGGTGCACAGGGCATTTTCTGGGAGATCAAGAGGTCTGGAGCTAGCTCAGGGTAATGAGCCTTGGGTCAGACCATAATCATGGTTATAGGTTAACTGGTAAAACTTGGGAGAGCGTATGATCAAAGTGTGTGTGTGTGTGTGTGTGTGTGTGTGTGTGTGTGTGTGTGCATGTGTGAGTGTGTGGTGCATGTCTGTGTGAAAACTTACGAAAGAATAAATATTTTTAAAGAACTCATTAAACTGACTAGCTCTGCTGTGTCCACATGGTGGCAGCACTGAGAACAGGGGAATGGGGCTAGAGGAAGGGGGGAAGGGTCAGGCTCCCTGCTCGCCCTGCAGTATGAAAGGCTGATGTTGTATGGGTGCTGTGCCAACTCTCAGTCTTTCTTTATGATAGCTGGGCTGTGTCCTACCCTTCCAAAGGCCACTCTCAGTGGACCCCTAAAGTGTGAACAATTGGTGGTGGTTGTGTGATGGTCGGAGGAGGAGGGCTCTAGACAGAGCATTCTCCTAGGCTAGTGCACCCTCCGAAGCTGGTTATGGGAAGATGTGGAGCTGAAGGAGTGTTAATACTAAAAGTGGTTTCTGAGCCTTAGCCTCACTGTGATTCTGTTTATTTATTATAATATCTGTCTGTCTGTTTTAACGGTTTGGCTTCCAGTGTTGAAAACGCCACGGTAACCTATCACTTGCAGTTCGGAGTTCCAGCTGAAGATGATGGCTTCATGGAGTACATGATGAGTGAAGAGCTGGTGCTTGGCATTATGAGACAGAACCTTCACGATAAGAATATATCCAGTTGTGAGAGTCTCGGACTTGATCCGGAATCTCTCTTGCTCTACGGTAAGTAGAGAAAGCCAAGAAGCAGGACTTGGAATGATGAGCAAGTGAAGAGATGGGGGCAGGTGGCCTGGTTTGGCAGTGTTGGTGCCTTGCATTGCGTCAAATCATTTATCCATTCACTCTTCCTCAAACCACTCTCTTGCTCTGGAGCTTACAGCCCGTAAGCAGACAGAGTAGTGAGAAGGCACCGTAGGAAAGAATCAACCATGGTTACTGAGAACCCCACTGCAGAACAGCAGCCTCTCTCCATGTAGTGTTCACCAGGGCCGATGTGAGTACCTCCACCTAAGCCAGCCACCCAACACCACGTTCCTTGTCAGTTTCTCCTGGCACACTGAAGGTGGTTGGAGGTGCTCAAACTTTAGCTGTTGTCATGATTAGATTCCAAAGAAGTGCCAAATGTCAAAATGCCTTCACTATCCAAAAGGCTCCAACATATTTATCACCGATCATACCAAAATATATGAGCATCCATTTATTTTGCAAATAAAAAATATGAATTATTTTGCAAGTAAGTGAGCCTTTTGAAGAGTATTTAGCATGCATGCATATCTACATACATGCCTGTGTGCATTTGTGCAGGCACACAGAGAGTAAAGTTTCTCTGTTCAGAATTGACGGCGATTCCAATTTGGCTTAAGATTTTTATACTCAGACTCAATAAAACCATATATAAACACAAATGTTCAAAGCCATTTTGGTTTTTGGAAATTAGTGACTGGCCTAGTTTCACTTCTGCGGCTGGGATAAAACCCCATTTCAGGTTCCAGTTCGTGACTGCAGGGAGCTCAGGGCAGCAGGAACTTCCAGTTTCTAGTCACATCAGAGCCACGGTCAAGAGCAGAGGGGAATGAACACATTCACACTTAGTGCTCAACTATTTTCTCTACTCTTGCAGAATCCAGAGCTCCAGATTGGGGAATGGTACTGTCCACTTTCAGACTGAGCCCTCTCACATCAGTTAAGGCAATCAACACAGCAACAGACACCCCCCCCCCCCCCCCCCACCTGCCCCCCGCTCCCCCCCCCCCCCCCCAGACACACAGGCCAAGCTGACCTAGTCAAGCCTTCGTTGAGATTCTTTTCCTGGGTGATTCCGTTTCAGGTCATGTGGACAATGGAAACTAAGGCTGGCAGTAATTTTGGTTTGTCTTCTTTCTAGAGTGAAGTGGTGGAGATTGGTCTGTGTCGGAAAGCAGCGCTCTGCAGTTTCAGAGCACGAAGAGAGTTCAGAAACCTATCTAGTAGTGGCCAGAAGGAGGAGATGGTCCTCCCACTGATTCTGCACAGAGAGGAAGTCTGGCTCCATACCCAGAATTCGTGAAAGCTGTTCGTGAGAGCTGTCCCAGTGGGGTTCAGGTGCTAGATGAGGTCTGGGATGGATCAAAGATCCCACAGCATGAGGTTCCTGCTGCCTTTGAAGCACTGGCTGCCTCTACTCACACATGGATGCTATTCCTGTAGAGCAAGGATAGCACCTGGCTTTGTTTTAGGCAGGTTCTGTTAGCCTGAGCTGATGGGGCAAGACGAAAGCAAGTAGTCAGGGGGAGGAGGGGGGAACCGAGTCAGTTGTTCATTCAAGCTGGAGTCCCCCACACAATTATATTTGATGGACCCCTAAGCTAGGGTGGGAGGAAGAGAAAGGTACTTCCAAGACCTAAGGAGCATAGCTCTTCATCTACCTCCACTACCTCCACCTGTATAGGTGTATGAACAGCTGAGCTGAGGCACATCACTGAGTGTTACATATAGAAATATGCTCCGATGTGTCTTGTTTCTCTTTTCTTTATTGTTCCTGAGATGCCTCAGTATCTTTTTTTGAAAACATAAGTCTGTGAGTTTTGAACATGCACTGTCCTTTAAGAGTGTTTATTATTGTTATTGTAAAAGTCATCAAAGGATCATTAGGACTACTTAATTCCTGCTACTGATACCACACACTGGCTTTGCATCGCCTGGTGCCACCAGCCTTCCTGTAGGACAGTTTCTTGAGTTGTTGTGTGTGTGTCTTATGGCAGATGGTCGCTAAGCAGAGGATCGCTGTCCTTTTGAAACTGTCAAAAGAGGCATGCTTGTCCCTTGGAAGGCCAGGAGGAAATTAGTGACTGTATCAGTCCTCTGTACATAGAGAATGCCTGTTATGAGGGAATGGAATATTTGTTTTGTTGGGGAAATTATCTTCCTGGATATTTTCTGGGACAGAGGTTTTTCTCGTTGTTGTGTAATGAGAAATCTCCTAGCCTGATACCTCAGATGGACTAGCCATGGATGCAGGTCAGTGCGGCAGGCAGCTACGTGAGCCTGTGTCAAGTGTAGGCTTCTGGACAATGTGAATTTGCTTTCTTATTTAACTACTATATACTATAGTAATAATAATTGCTATATTGTAATTTATTGTTTCATTTTCAGTATGGTTCCTTAAACTACTGAAGCAGGTGGATGTTTCTTCTTCCCCTTTTATTTTTTACACGTCAAATGTGAACCTCCCTATGCTTGTACTCTTTTGAAAGCAATGAGGAATTTTAATACAAAATGATTTTAAAACATGTACAATAAATTATTTTTGCAAATGTGTTGGTCTATCATCTGTCTCTCAGGTCTTCTGTCTCTAAGGCCATGTGTTAGGTGGGCATTTTCTTGCAGAAAACAGGGAGAGAAGTGACTGTGTGCACGGAGTCAGCTTCCTCTTCTGTGTGAAAAAGATGAAGGCCATCTTGGGTTGGGATTGGCTGTGCCCTCTCATTTCCAGGGCGGTGGGAGGAGTTTGCCCCCCCCTTCTCTGTAGTTCTTCATAGGCCGAGTGTTACTGTAGCTTGAGTTTTCCTACCTGGCCCACAGTCAGGATAAATCTCTTTCACCTGCCAGTCCCACAGCCGCTCAGACCCAACCAAGTAAACACAGAGACTTATATTGCTTA
>CABHPQ010156980.1:0-13732 GCA_902168405.1 Peromyscus aztecus | reverse complement strand
GATTTATATTGATCTGTTTAATAGTTGGCAGAACCAATATATCTTCACATTTAGTCAAATACATGAATTTCAGAGGCTAGGTTTGGGAAAGAGCCAGTCATGTGTAACAAGAGAGAACCTCTTTTCCTCTTTAGGTTCCTCCATGACCTGGAAATGCAACTGTTCCCATCCTGCCCTCCCTCACACCCCCAAAATCCTTTCCATCCTGTTCTTCTCTATTCCCTTCCATCCTGCCCCTAACCCCATGCCTTCCATCCTGTTCTTCTCTATGCCCTTCCATCCTGCCCCTAACCCCATGCCTTCCATCCTGTTCCCCCCATGCCCTCCATCCTGTCCCTAACCCCCATGCCTTCCATCCTGTTCCCCCCACGCCCTCCATCCTGTCCCTTGCCCCCATGACTTCCATCCTGTTCCCCCCACGCCCTCCATCCTGTCCCTTGCCCCCACGTCCTCCATCCTGAGATACTTAAGAGCCTGTCCTAACCCTGCCAGCATTTGAACTTGTCACTGGTACATTTTCCTGCCTTGTCTTCACCCCTTTCCTATTTCTTTCTTCTGCTTTAGATAAGAATTTATTCACAGACTAGGAGTGTATTTATAGATGTTAAGTGTGTGAGCGGAAACCGCAGAGTCTGCCGTGGCTTGTACAGTGGACCTCTCTCTCCATTTTCTGTGCACTGTTTGGAGCCCTGTGCGGGGGAGGGACATTTCTCATTATATTTGTGACTTGAAAGACTAAATTAGAAGCTCAGCCTCAGTTTCTTTCTCAAGAACAGGGATTCTTTAAGTGAGGGGCTGTATTACTCACCCCCTGGAACTGTGTGCATGAGTGTACACCTATGCACGTGGGTGTGCACACACACATACACATCTGTGTTGATGTGTACTTTCTGCAAGACTACACAATTTCATTAGAAATCTTGAAATGTGTGGAAAGGGGGATCAGCATCAGCCTGTGGTAGCCACTAGTATTTTTCTTTATTTTTGAGAATTTAAAACATACATATGATAAAACCCTTCCCCCCATTTTCCCCTTCAACTCTTCTCCCAACACACCCCCATCCCACTTTATGCTTTTTGTTTTTGATAATGCAGTAAGTCCATCTAGAGCTATCCTTGTGTGGGCATCCACTGAAGCATGGGTAACCTACCAGACATCACATCCCTGCAACTACCTGCTAGCAATAGCTCCTCAGTAAGTGTGGTGCCGAATCCCATCCACCCCATCTGTACCAGAGGACAAAGTTTGGGCACAGTGGGAATGTTTGGACACAAAACATCACTTGCTCTAAAATTGGAGTTTTTTTTTTTAATTTTATGCAAGAACACTAGTCATATTTCTCATTACTGGGACAGAAAACCTGATGGAAGCCACAAGTGAGACAAAGCTTGTTGTGACTCAGAGTTCCAAGGGACACAGTCCATTCTGGCAGGACGGCATGGTGGTTGGAGCCACTGAGTCTGTGGTGGTGGACCTTGTGGTGTGGGCATTCACACCCTGGCAGATTAGGACACAGGGTTCCAGCCAGAACTGGAGCAAGTATCACCTTCAAGTTGCCAGTCTCCCCTGGGTCATAGTTCCAAAGTTTTACATCCTCCCTAAGCTCTCACAGCAGGAGACCAAGTGGTTAAGCAAGGGGACTGTGGGGACATTTCACATTCCAACCACAACACGGTTTACAGAATGTTTTCTCAGTTTTGCTTCTTTTAATTTATTGATATCTTTGGTTTGATAAATAATATTGTACACATCATAGTAGATTTAAATATGAAATTCCATTTATTATTTGTGAGTTCTTGTGTGTGTGTGTGTGTCTGTGTGTAGGTGAGAGGACAACTTTCAGAAATCAGTTCTCTCCTTCCACGGTGGAGTCCTAGGATCGAACCCCGCTTGTCAGGCTTGCCTAGTAAGCACATTTACTCACTGAGCATTCGCACCCATAGCAGACGTTTTTGAAATGCCCCCAGGGGCTCTTCAGTCTAGAAACAGGGCTGTTGTACAGTCCCTCTAATTTTACCATACAACCATGCTTCTTTGTCTATTCATTTAGACTTAATGAGGCCCTGATAAAAACATATTGGCTTTTGGGGGACAGATAATACTTCACCGGATGGGGGGTAAACACATCCAGCTTATTGTATTTTACTGATAATATTTCCAACGCCTATCTGCCCCAAAGGTTTAGTATCCATGTGAAGGGCTCTAATGTAGTGCCATCTGTTTGACGTCTGCCTTGCTGGAGGGACGTTGGGGGTCCAGGCTTTGTACTCGTTACTACCATTTCTCCTCAGGGTCTATGATAGATGATAGATGATGGTTAGGGCTTTTTTTTTTTTTAATCAATTTGACACAAACTAGAGTCACCTAGGAAGAGGGAACCTCAGTTTAGGAATCACCTCCATTGGATTGGCCTGTGAGCATGTCTGTGGGGCACTGTCTTCTTGATTGATGATTGATGTGGGAGGGCTCAGACAACTGTGCCAGTGCCACCCCTGAGCAGGTAGCCCTGGGTTGTAGAAGAAAGCAAACTAAGAGAGCTATAAGTAGCATCCTCCATGGCCTCTGCCTCACTTCCTGCCTCAAGCTCCAGCCCCGGCGGACTATGATTGAGACAGATAAGTCAAATACACCCTTTCTTCCTAATTAACTCTTTGCCAGTGCTTTATCACAGCAGTAGAAAGCAAGCTAGAATAGATGACCATATGTCAGATGTACGGGTACAATAGACTGAGCCTTAAGTAAGTGGGTCAGAGCCAAAGGCAAAAAGGAAAAGAAGATTTGAATCAGTCTCTGGCCCACACTGCTTCCCATAAGCCATGTGTTACATCTTGTACAGCATTTCCTATTACCAAGGACATGCCCTTTGAACCCTAGTGACTTCTGGCCAAAGTCTACAGTTAGGCTTCTGTGTGAAAGACACCTGTAGAAGAAGGGAGTTAGCTGAGACCGAGCTACTGAGGTCTAGTCGGCTTGTTAGCTGCAGATGATCAACAGGCTTACATCTCAGCAAACTCACTCAGAGGACCTTAAGCCACCGCACTTCCTCTCAATGGGGACTTGGCCTGTTTTGTTTTTTATTCCATTATTTATTTATTTGTGTGTGTGTATGTGTGTGTGTGTGTGTGTGTGTGTGTGTGTATGCCTGCATTTGTGTGCAAATGTATGTGCATATGTGTATGCCTTGTACACACTAAACAAGGATCCTATTACTGAGCTACCTCCCTTAATACCTTGTGACATTTTAAGTAGAAAGCTATTCAGCTTTAAGCACAAAGAGGTAATTAAATGAATAGTGCATCCAGAGCTTGTCTCAATGAACATCTTGCCATTTTAGCATCCCTAAAATTAGGACAGTGGCCATGAGGTAAATAAAATAACATCTTGAGGATGCAGGTGTGAATGTAGAAATAGTCTAATTTGCTAATAATTGTTTTCGTCTCGCTCATCTCATTTGTGGTTTAATATTTTCTCGCCATTTCACCGGTATCTGTTCCTAATGAGTTGCATCAATAACCAATCATAGTCCTCTTAAGTTTATCTCAAACTGTCATTGTTTAGGGCAAAGGTCTTCAAAGTTATTATCTAGAATAGGTTAAACTAAAGATATTTTTAGCTTTGTAAAGCTCTGGTCTGTGTCACAAATCCACTCTACCATGGTTGAGCAACCATGGACAGTATGTAGACAAATCAGTGTGGCTGTTTTTCAATAAACCTTTATCTACAGAAACAGGTGGTGGGTCAGATTTGGTCAGTCGGCAGGTCATGCATACTTGGCTAACAGAGGGTGGATACAATTCCAGAAATTCTAAAGAAAAAACGAGGGAAAATGAAGAATCAAGGCATAGCAGGGTGCTCACAGAGAAGGGGTGTGTGTTATTTTTCCCATGTGGACATTTCACACACGCTGGATAATTTATGAAGAAATTTACTCTACTCTATATAGTATGCAGCAGGAGCACTGACTTGGAAGCTAGAATTAAATCCTGCCACTAATGCCAATAAAGTACCTTTGGGCGAATTGTTTTCTCTCAGGCCAAAAAAAAAAAAAAAAAGATAGTGAGAGTAATGGATCTACAGTGGCCTTTCTACTCCATCACTCTCACACTGTGGGGATTCACTGAGGGTTTGTTGTTTGTTTGCTTTTTTTTTTTTTCCCAAGACAGGGTTTCTCTGTGCAGCCCTGGCTGTCCTGGAACTCACTCTGTAGACCAGGTTGGATTCTACTGAGAACTATGTGGAGGGGTTTGAGCTGTCTCTTAATGGTAGATCACTTGCCTATCGTGGATGAAGTTCTGGGAACGATTTCCTACACCGGAAGAGAAAGACAACTCTGAGGAGACATTCAAAGTTTGAAAATGCAGTTTAAAATTATATTAACAATGGTACAGGAAGTTCTAAGCCATTGCGACAATGAGAGAAAGGATGCCGAGTGAAGGACATGTCCTGGGCCCGTGGAGCAAAGGGATATTACAGGTTGTCCTATCGCAAGTGGTGCTGAGGTGGGATTTCACAGTGATGAGGGAATTCCCCCTGGGGACATGTAACATGATGAGTAAGCTTACCCAGCTTCAGAAAACAGTTGTGGGGATAATTCATAAGAACTTAGTGAGAAGAGCAGAGCTTTTTGTGGTATACCCAGGTGTAGATATGGGGAGCCCTTCCTACCACAGAGTATTTTTTAACCACTTAGAAGCAAAGGTGGCCACTCTCTCTCTCTCTCTTTTTAAACAATGCGACTTCCAAGGCAATTGACTAATTTTTGAATGTTGATTATTGTCAGACTCTAAAAGGCTTCGTGGTCTGCAAAGTCTGCTCTTCCAAGGTCCTCCAGAAGAACTAAGCTAAGGATCTCTGTGCCCCATGACTACTTCAACTGGAGTCCCCAAGCCCTACTTTTATCTGTCATCAAACAGAGTCCCCAACTCCTACTTTTGTCTGTCAGTGCTGAACAAACTCTAGCCTAGTCACTCACTGTAGATGAGAAAAGTGAGTCTCAAAGGAGGCTGTAAGTGGCCGTGGCTGTTGACGGGCATGGAAGGAGAGTCTGCTGGGCACAAGAAGTTCATATTCACCTTCTGCGGGAGGCTGAGGGGTGGAAGAGAAACGGAGAACCGAATACTCCGTCTCTACTCCTCTTGAAGACTCTCTGTGTCTCTCAGCCTTGCTAGAGACGTTCTCATAGAACCTCTCAGCAGAGCTGTCTGATGGCCTTCCTCTGAGGGCCTTGTGATCAACGAGGACGTAGCATAACTCCTCTGTGTAGATCTGGTCAGCATTGTCCTGCAGGTCAAAGGAGAGCCATCATAAAGATCTGGCCTCTTCCATTCCGTTCATGCTTCAGTGACAACACAGGCCTGACGGGGGGGAAAATCCTGTCTTCTACTACCACCGCTTTCTCCATTTCTCGGCCATCTTTTCTAAATGGCTGCAGGGGCATTCCAAATACTAAACTAGAAGATGGAGTGTTCCTGTCATCCAAAGCATACAGCTGACTTTGTGTGTCTCCTTTATACATGTTCCATAGTGACCCTTGACTACCTTGTGTACTTCCGCTGGTCACAGAACACTGGATGTGCTTGGATAATATTTGACGACTCATCAAGAGATTATTACTATTATTATCGTCATTACTTGAGACAGGGTCTCTTGTATCCCCATCAATATGGAGCAGAGGATGACCCTGACCTTCTGTTCCTCTTCCTTGTATCCTATGGGTGCCATAGGAGTATGTGTGTCACCACTTCCAGCTTATGCTGTGCTGGGGACCAAACCCAGGGCTTCCTGCATGCTCGATCAGCCCTCTCTACTAATTGCAATACATCCACAGGCAGATGATTGTATTGATAATCTGAGGGAAGGTCTCACTAATGGTGGAATCTCAGGGGCTAAAACATCAGAGGCAGCAATGTACGATGGAAAGCACATGACTGTTAGAGTGAGATTGGGGTTTGAATGCTGGCTCTGCCATCTTCCAGAGGCCTGGATTTGGACACGATAGCTTAATCTCTCAGGTTTTGCATCTGTGAGGAAGTGAGGGGGCACAGTATTATAGTAATATGGGCTGTTGTGACAGCTACATGAGATGCCTGTCAAACACTCAACACATGGCCTGTCATAACAAAGTGCTCGGCAAATGTTAGTTCCCTCCAACCCATTATGCCACAGGAGGGCTGCTGTTTCTGCCACCAGGCTCTGCAAATAACTGTGGGTTCCTGCCCTCCCCCACACCCCCTCCCCCGACATCTACAGTGTTTCTTCCATGTTGGGATCAGAAGGGGTCTTATTACCTGCATAGGAGCTGAAGTCATCCCTTCATCTGCAGAAAAAAATACACTCAGTGAATCTCAGGTTGAGATGGAGACTCCAGGGAGTGGGGCTGGGATGTTTGCAGCCAGACAGCCAAGGGACAGCTAGAGTAGTCTACAGAAGTCTGTTACTGATCCCTAAGAGTCACAGGACACCCTAAACAAAGCCACAGGAGAGCTTGCTCAGGCTGCTAGGGCCAGTGAAGAAAGATACTTTTAGTGCATCTTTGGGCAGCCAGTCATACCCCATCTCTTCTCTCTTTGCATATGTAATATCCCTTGTGGATCTACTTGGTAAAACACAATAGGGAGACAGATATACCAGAAACAAGCCTGTTTCTCACAGACTACGCAGGGGACATACAAGACAACATGAGAGACCCACAGATCAGACAGGAGGGTATCCTTTCTAACAGGTAATGTTAACATGATTTATAGCATGAGGACTTGTGCTCAAGGAAAGTTTTTCAGGATGCTCAGATGCTGAACATTTATGTTTCTGCAGAAGCAAGGCAGTTTTCCAAAAGTGTTTTACTCCAAACCGACTGGCTTCAGCCACAGAGCAGAGGCACGCTTCCCACCCTTGGCATCCAGCCAGAGGAAGAAAAAAGATGCCATCCATGGAAATCCATGCAGGAGGCAGAGCTGTCCACAGAGGGCACCATGTGGCTCATGGATTCATAGTTCCCCTGACTCTCACATCCCCATAAGGTTTTATGGCATCTGGGACGTCACTGATTCTCACTAGAAGAAAGGCCTCCGAATTTTGGCACCGTGGCCTTATTCCTGTCGTGTCTTAGTTATTCTGATAGAAATTAGCGTTTGTTGGGATCCATTGTTCCTGGGTGAAACGGCTCATGCTGGGAGGGCTGAAGGCTGCATTATATACCCACAGAGCTGGGTTTTGAGATTCAGTGCATGGGTGAGCTACACTCTCCACTTTAAACCCAGCTAGGGGAAATCAAAATTCCTCCATTTTTTTTCTTCAGCAATGTTAGGGTCCATCTTCACACTCACACTTTCTTATTCTCTGTCATGTATGTGCCGTCATTCTCCAACCGCTCATCAAATCTCGTTTCTTTCTTTTTTAATTAGTTATTTTTATTTTATGTGCATTGGTGCTTTGCATGTATGTGTATCTGTTTGTGGGGGTATCGGGTCCCCTGGAATAGGAGTTACAGACAGTTGCCAGCTGCCATGTGGGTTCTTGAGAATTAAACCAGGGTCCTCTGGAAGCAGCCAGTGTGCTCTTAACCACTGAGCAATCTCTCCAGTCCCAAGTCTTGTTTCCTTAACTTCACCACTGATCTGTCCCAACAGCCTCATCAGAGGTCTGCTGGCCTCAGTTCTTGCCAACAGTTGATACTGTTTCCTCTCTGCACATCCCACTGGGCTGGAGGATCTCTTTAATGCAAATCTGACCATCCCTGCCTCTTCTCCATCCTTCCCCGTTGCTCTTAAGGTGAGAACCGAGATATTCAGCTGCTCCTCTGTGCCCTAGCTGCCACATTTGTTGTTCCCAGTTAGTTCCTTCAGTTTCCAGATCAGGCATGGATTGAGGAGATCAATAAATCAATCTCTGCTTCAGTGAACCCACTGTCTAATGGAAAAATCAAGCAAACACAAAGGTGGGGTAGTTGCAGCAATATGTGTAGGTTTACAGTGCAGACCTTCTCACTGGGCTTTGGAAGCACAGATAAAGGACGTTTTAGAAATGTAAGTCCATCAAGAGTACAAGTGATGGGGAAATCATGACTTACTTTGCCGATAGTGGTGGTGCACACCTTTAATCACAGTACTGGGGAGGCAGAGGCAGGCGGATCTCTATGAGTTCAAGGCCAGCCTATTCTCCAGAGTTCCAGGACATCTAGGGCTGTTACACAGAAAAACCATTTCTCAAAACAAACAAACAAATAAACATGAAACAAAATGATGACTTACTTTGCTTTGGGGACTCTTGTCCAGCTTTAAATGTGCTTATGTTTTTCCTGTAAAAAAGAAATGTAGGCAGGTTGTTTCAATATTCAGAAACTCTTAAACATTGCATTATGAAACTTCAATTTCAATCACTGGTAGTTATTCTTTTTATAATACCTCTTTCAACATAAAGGAATGAAAAAGTAAGAAAGGGGAAAATATAAGATGATGTTAAGTAGAAATGCATTCCTTTCTACCCCCTTTGACTGCTTATATTTTGCAGTCTGATACATGCATGTGTGGCGTTAAGAGGTTACATTTTCAGAGAATATTTCTGACACAAATCCTCATTTTATTTTAAATCATACACATGGAGGAGCAGGCATTTTTCAATCCTAAGCCTAATCTGTGGCCACCCAAGCAAAAAAACCAAACACTTCCCATTAAAGTACACTGCATAGAAGACTCCCTGGAGATATGGTGGAAGCTCATTGTCACGTAGTGGACAAACTGACAGTTTGCTGTAAGGATGGCCATGGGTCTGGCATGCTAAGTCTGGTACATTAATGTCACTATCAGTCACTTAGTGGTGGTTAGCTGTTTTTAGCAACTGTTTCACTCTCCAGAGTGTCTCAGTTTGGACAATAAATTATCACCTGGACTACACATTCTCCATTCAGAGGGCAGAAATGTGTGTTTCTATACAAAGGACTTGTAGTATGAAGACTCTCAGTATTAACAGGCAGTTTCATTCTTACATCTGACGCTTACCCATGTGAGAAGAGTCTACCACCCATGAGACAATTATTATTCTTGATTATCACCGCATTCTGGGGGCTGTTTTCCTTGACTGATTCTCGGTGACCGTACGTGGGCTTGGTACCCAGCTTGAGTGTAGCCGCGAAGGGAAAGGAGCTCACAGGTACCTTACAAAGCCCCACGCTGAAAACACAGTTAGGAAATTGATTCCTTGAGCAATACTTTACTTACCAAGGAATGCAGGAGCACCCTTCAAGGATATGACAGCAACTCCAGCACCTGAAACAGCTGAGAGAGGCTCCAGGAGGTCAGTGAGTCTGGTTTCGGCGGCTTTGCTAAAGGTGACTTCTTTCCCCTCGCTGTTGCTGTCCTTATTTATTAGATGAACTGGACACAGGCCTGTGACACCATCAGTTTCTAGCCAGGGAAAAACCTGTCTACTCTCATCAAGGGAAACAATAAGTTTTAAAACTCACAATTCCAGTGATTTACTTGACTCCTTGTGATGGAGTTATCTCCAGAATATTAAGGTACGAGTGTGAAGACATTTGAGAAATCATTTTGTTTGGGTCAAGGTCAAGCAGTATCTCCACAGGATGCCACTGAACTCTGACTCTCTAATCTCTCCCACGTATACACCACTTTACTAAACTAATCACATGTCTGTCTCCTACACTAGAATGTGAACTTCATAAAGCTGGGAACTATACTCATCCCACCCACCATGGTTTATGTCACCAGTGGGTGCCAGCCTATCCAATATACAGCAAGTTTGTTTCCTATAAATATTTGATGAAACTATAATGAGTAGCTGTGAGCACAGCCACCAAAACAGGGGGTCATCAGATCTACCACCCAAATTCTGAGGGTATAGCTAAGTATGAAGGCTTATGCTTTTTACTGCAGAGAGTGGGAAGCTTATTCAGAAGCCAGGCATCTAGGATGAAGTCTAATACGCTGTGCTTCTTTCTGGATTACAGGTGCAGCTGACTACCTACAGGATTTACCATAAAAGCTTCCCTTTAATGCACTATGTGTACCAGTCACATTATATAAATAATGGAACGGTTTGGAAAATACCATTCAAAAATATGCCCCCAGTGACCTTCCTGAGTAGTTCCCTCAGAAAGAGCAGAACAGAAGAGGCTAGCAGTAACCCATGCCATGTAAGCCATGGCCATGGTTGTGACTATCAGTTTGGGTGAACATCTTGATGGCTTCCAGGCTCTATGTGTTATCAGAGACATTGGGGCACAGCCTCAGCTCTCTTCTTTAGGTCACCCTTAGTGTCCTGTAAACCATTTGCTTTCATCTTCTGCTTCTGTTGTTAAAAGGTATCATATGGAAATTTCCAAATCTGCCCAGTGCTAAGAAGGCAGGTTCATTAGGGGAACACGGAAGTGAGATGAAAGGGGATGGTAGGGTTGTGAGTTACTGGTTTCATATTCATATTTCTAAAAGTTTTGAGCCACAATTTAATTTCTAAAATGAGGCTATATGTACTATTTATTTCATGAAGCTGTTAAGGGTCAGACAAAGGTGATGACGGGCAAAAGTGATTTGTAAATTTTCCTTCTTTTCTATACATCCTTTGCAATGCATTCTTGCATTTTAATATGTGTGTTTTGGTTTAAGGTGAGTCCAGGTAAGGAAAATATCTAAAAATGTGCCTCCCAGTAAGCTATCCCAGGAGTGCCCTCCGAAAGGGTAGCTCAGGAAAGGCTGTATTGTGATCACGAAAAGAGCCAAACCTCTGTTACGTCACAGGGACACCAGCAATCCCAGGTGCTTATCTTTTCATGAGGCCTCTGTTATCAAGCCTATGAATCCCCTCTCCCTTGTCATTATTCCCCCATCCTTTTCTCTCCTTTCCATCATGTGATGTACATGCTTTAATAGATGGTCAATGACACCCCTCGAGATTCATACTTCTTAGCTTGCACTGAAGACATGCAGCCTTGGGTGGGAAGGATCTTAGGGTCTTGCCCCTAACATGGTCTTGGTTTGTTTTCAGGCGCTCTCTCAGAAGTGCTTCCTGGAACACTGTGAGAATTGCTGCTAACTCTGTAGGTTATAGAACAACAGACTTTGCCATAATTTGGACTCTTAGGCCTGAGGTACTTGTACATTGCAAGATTCCTTCCTTAGGAGTTCCTTAAGACTGGATACTCAAACGGCCACCCAGGAAGGATGCATGAAGCTGTATTAGATTTCCAGTACCAGCATAAACACAAGCACCTCTCCACAGGCCTTTCAACCTCTTGCCATGGGAGAATGCAGTTAACTCAGAAATAGAAACTCAAAGCTTAGTATGACAGAGCCAAGGTAGAGATTTGAGTGCAGAGGTACTTTATTCCACAAATAGACAACAGGATTTTAGATCTTTATTTCAAGCTGTATCAGGGACTTAAGCATCTGATTTCCTGTTGCCAAGGATACATGAGGCTCTTAGAATAGCAGGATGCCTCCTGTCCAGTGCAGGGAAGTCTTGCTGTCTTTCCTATTGTTTTCCCACTCGCTGCTGTTATGGCTGGTACTGGGCCTTTGCTGTGGGGAATGGGTGGCCCCAGCCCTGAAAGGCTCTTTCTTCCCAGGGAGTGGGACAGTATGTACTCTCACCTGCAGGTCCGCTCCTTGACATTTTGAAGTCTCAGATTCCAATGTGTCTCCTGAGTGTCCAGCTTCCACCTAAGACTCAGATATTAGAAATGGGCCACTGTGTCATCCCACTATGGTTTTATGTTTCTCCCTCAACTGTTTCGGCTCTTCTGTTTATGAGCAGTTCTGGAACCACCTTAGCATGCCTCTCATTGCCCTGCCGTCTATTAATGTTCCATCCTGAACCCCAGGCCAGAGCCTGTTTCAGATCTAACATCTCTGTTGCCACACCCACAGTCCTAAAATGATGCCTCAGAATCCTCATCACAAACGTGAAAATGTCACTGTGCAGGGAGAGGACTGAGCCTCTCCATTCATTCTCTATTTGCTGCTGTTTCAGGGCCTGCACCCAAGCAATGGGGTTCTGGGAGACACCATCTTTCACAGTAATCCAGAGAACAAAGGATAGATAGAAGGAGAAGGAAACAATTATATAAGAATTAAATTCATTCGCTGTTTGGATTAGATTTCTGTTTAATCCTTTTTTCATTTGCTGGAAGTTGAGAGTATATAAGAAATAAAATTGGCGAGTACTTCTCAGTATATGCCGATCTTTTTATGTGCTATATTTCACTCAGTTTCAGAACAAGTCCATCGGTTGATATTATTGTCCTGTCATTTATTAACAAGGGAACTGGGGACAAAATTTAGGCAACTTGTTTGAGGATCCACAACCAAGAAGGGGGAAAATCTAGGTTTTTTTCTTAGGGAAAATGTTTTTCCCTAAGACCTTGGGCTCTTCCTGTGGGGAGAGGTGGTTTTCCATCCTATGAATGCAGAGACATGGTAAGGGGTGTGCCCACAGGGCTAACGGGAAAGATGGGCAAGAGATCCAGCTGATGTAAGACAACAACTTCAATTAGCACAGGAATGAGGATGCTGGGCAATTTATTTAGGGATACAGCTGGGCAGTTATTTAGGGATACAATAATATCTGAACCATCGATTGAATGTCTAGGACTAACTGTAAATTCATAAGTCACATGAAAAAAGTGAGAGTGTGAGTTGGTAAGGAAAGCCTGCTAAGTGTGAATGCAGTGAAAGGCACCTAAGTGACTTCCAGAGTGAGTTCAATCATCTTTAAAATGTAATGGACACAAAATCATAAAAATCTAGCCATCAACTAGAAAATTATTATTATTTTTTGCATATTCATGAGAAGTACCCATTAAAAAAATAAAAATAGCTTTCCACTTTAGAAACAAAATAGAGTAAAACCCAAACAAAACTTGAAGGATGGTATTACTGGCTCTTGATAGGTAAGAAAATACAAATGACTGCTGGATCTAGGAGCTAAAATAAAGACGATGGATGTAATGCTGTAACTGTAACCAGCTCATATCATCTTCTTCTACCTGCATTTCTATACACTTCATCTCTCTCATGATAAGTATTTATCAGTGTTACAACACTTAACCCCACAGCAAAGTTCTGAGACACGAAAGTGCATGTACACCATCCATCACTGTTTCCTCATCTGTACTATATCTGCATTTTGCTTTCTCTCTCCTCAGGAATGCTTCCAATCACCCACCTAGCTCTTACTGAGTACCTGCTGTGTGTCAGAAACAAAGGCAGGAACCAGGAATTCACAAAGCAAAGAGCAGAGAATAATAAGCCACATTTAGAGACGTTCACAGAGAGACAAAATGATAGTCATTATAGGAGGCCATTAGAAGGTGGAGGAGGGGTTGAGAGAGTTCAGGGCAAACACTCAGATAGTGTTAGCTCTCAGGAAAGGACACAGTTAGATACTCTCAAATCCCCTTTGGCATTTTGCACGACCTCATTTTTCTGTGTTCCCCTTTATATGCTATCTGAGACCAGGGTAGCAAGCACAACCCTGGAAGACTCTCCGTCTGCTTACTCACTATAGATCCCCTCACTTCATACCATAGAAACCCCTTTATTTTGGGTGATATTAATTTTCTTTACATGTGTTTGCTTTGACTGAATGAAAATGATGGTCTGAAAACTGAGACTAGCCTCCGATCACTGAACCCTTCTCTGTCAGGGACCATGCTGCCACTATCCACACTAGGAACCTCTGGGTGGGATTATACCATTATTTCCATTTAAAATGAGGAGACCA